>CM053767.1:7177341-7218131 GCA_028658305.1 Pachyuromys duprasi
TAGTGTGCACCCTGATTATATGTTGTCCTTGTAAGAAGAGATGATCATAGATAGGCAGAGATTGGAGTTATATTGTCATTACTCAAAGGCCACCAAGTGATGCTCTAGTGGAAGTCAGAAGAAGGAATGGCGGGGTCTGCTCAGTGCCTCTGGAGGGAGAAGGGCCTGCCAGTATGCTGACTCCAGACTTTTAGCCCTTATAACTAAGATTCGGTTTAGTTAACTAACTTCGTGACAATTCGTTAAGGCATCATGTTATGTGACTTTCTGGAGAGATATAAACAAACACCTATTTACATAGGGCACTGATGAAAGACAGAGAAAACGTTCCAAGGCTAGCGAGTCAGTGGATTTATTGGGATTATGTAAGCAGAATGTGTGAGAGGTTGCTTATAGGAACATGGATGACTCAGTGCCAGTTTCATCACTGAAAGTCAAATGATGGGTTAGAAAGGGTGAGGAGCTCCTCTGAAGGGCAAGAAAACTCCATCCTGAAGGGCAAGGAGGCTGCAAGGGGGAAACACACACACACACACACACACACACACAGACACAAACACACACACCTCCAGGCTTCATATGCAGCTTCTGACCTGGAGCTCTGAGTCTACCAGGCCAGAAAAAGCTGTAGACAAGCGGCCAACAGAGACCTCTATAGCAACAGGAGCTGATGCTAAGTTTTTGACAGCTCTTCCCTGTTTTGCTGAATGTGGTTAGTGATCCAGAAGGTTAGGGCTCAACTGGTCCTCAATAAGTTTGGCGAATTGGACCTGGGATTACACTTATACACTTGTGTCAAGAAACACATTGTAGCAGGAAGACAGAAAGACAGAAAGATATCAGAGCAAGGCTCCCCACCCAGCTCCTGCCTCCAAGACTCACCAGGCTGAGATAGACTTGCTGGTCCCCCAGATCCGAGAGCTCTGCCACAGCATGGAACTCACTTGAACCAGCTTCTAAAACTCACCAGCTGATGCAGGGTGGTTCCTGCTCCGGTCTCCAAGACTGCTCTGCTCAGGGGCAATTCACTCCTGCAGCTACTTCCAGCCTCCAACACCTGTAGGTCCTGTCCTTGAGATTTGCTGTTTCTGATCTACAGACCTTCTCTGCAAGGAATTGCTCTTTCTGGCACCCCAAAGTTCCCAAGAGCTTCGATCTGAAACACTTGAGATCACGAATGGCTCTCAGAGCTAGCATCTGCTTATTTCCACATCTAAAGAGAGTTAGTTCTGAATTGGCAGCAAAGCAATTCCTATCTGTGCCCTTTGCTGTCTGCCTACTCTCTTCTGGTCAGGGTGGACAAGAACTTGGTAACAGTTAGATGGTCTCCACCCAGAGAAAAAACATCCATGACGAAAAACAACGAAAGCTGCATCCTTGGTGCTCCCTGCCCAACTTGCAGTCAGAGCCCCAATCCACCTTTCCTAGAAATTGTTTATTATTTCTGTAACCTTGGGGAGGGGCCTTGTGAATCCTCTAAGCTTCAGGAGCTTCCTGGGTCTCAGTAACTCTCTGAGTTTTATGTGTCTTCCTCTTCCCTCCAGGAATAATGTTTCTGTTCAGAGGAAATAGCTACACAATGTTCTGCTCCTCTGTAACATGCTTTGCACACCCCTTCTAGAATGGTTCCATAGTCTTTGAAGGGGTAATATATATGTTTGATTATTTTCTAACATTTATGGAGCTTTGGTCTACTATGCCAAATAATAGTTATTTATTGCCAGGCCTTGACCAGTTATGAATCTCTGCAGGAACTATTCCTCACTGTAAAAATAGGCTGGCTGCCTAGACAAAACAACAACAAAAAAAGAAAAACAATAACAAAAAACCACACCACAGACAATACACAACAACAAACTACAAACAAACAAAAACAAAAGGCAGCAAAGAAAGTTCAGAATCAAGCTGCATCATAGAGGAGATGGAGTCAATACAAATGGAGCAGAGTGGTGGCTCACACCTTCAATCCCAGCACTCGGGGGGGGGGCAGAGGCAGGTGGATGTTTGTGAGTTTGAGGCCAGCCTGGTCTACAGAGCCAAGTTCCAGAACAGCCAGGGCTACATGAAGAAACCCTACCTCAAACACACACAAACACAAACACACACACACATGAAATAAAAAGAATTTTTGCATTTTATCAGATCATAATAGAATCAAAATCAGTAGTAAGAGAAACTACATAAACTATATAAACATATAGAAATTTAATAACACACTCTTGAGTGATCAGTGGGTTGTTAAGGAAATAAGGAAAAAAGAAAAGGACTCCTAGAAGAAAGGAAAGTGAAAACACAACTTACCAGCTCTTTTTGCTCCAGCAATGCTGGTTCTAAGGGAAACGTTTATTGCTATCCTCACCTACCTTAAAAACATCTGAAAGATCTCAATTAAATAGCCAAATGATGGACCTCAAGGACTTATTGGGAAGAACAACGGAGCACATCTCAAACTAGTAAATGGAACAAATAGTAAAGGTGAGGATGGAAATTAGCAAAATTTTAAAACTGAAAGAACAACACAAAGGATTAGGGAAGAAAAGACTTGGTTTTATGAAAAAGAAACAAGATTGACCAACTCTTAGCCAAACTAACCCAAAGAAAAAAGGACGCTTCAAGCTGCAATGAAATGAGAGCTGACAAGGATGAGAGATGACCTTTAACAAAGATCTTGTACTTCAAATCATTTCATTAAAAGGAATTTATATATAACTTACTTTGTACCCAGCTATTACCTTGGTATCAAAACCCGATTAGGACAAAAGGGGAAAAGTATATACCAATTTCCCTGATAAACATAGATGAAAAAATTCTTAATAGCTAATAAAAAATTAATCAATGCATTAAGAACATCATATGCCATGACCAAATTAGTTTAAACCTGAAGACACAAGGGTGGCTCAACAGATGCAAATCAATAAATGTTCTACATTTAACAATTAGACTCTAAGGATAGAAACCACAGGATTGACTCAGTCAATACAGACGAGGTCTTTGACAAAGATCAACACCCCTTCATTAACTATGCCCTAAAGAAACCTGGAAGAAAGAAAACATTTTACCATAATGAAGACTACAATGATGAACCTGTAACCAACACTGTATTAAATGGCAAAACCTAAACATGTGCACTCTGTTTTTTCACTTTTTTTGAAGTAGAAGATAGACTTGGGGCCTTATGCTGTGCAAGCACTCCACCAGTGAGCTCCGCCCTGGCATTCCTCTTAAATCAGCAGCCAGATAAATGTGTCCACCCTTCAGTATGCTGCTTGACGAAAGAAAAAAAAGGAATGGAGGTACAAGTGGAAAGGGAGAAGTCAAATGATCTCTATTTGACAATGACATGAGCCTGTGATTAAATGACTATAATTCCATCTGAGATTTCTTAAACAGGATTCCTTCCAACAAAGCAAACCTACCATATAGAAATCCCTAGCCTTTTTACATACCAAGTAGCAGACTGAGAAACATATCTGGAAAACAGACCCAATTATTATGGTCTCAAAGAATACTGAGGGATCAGCCTCAGAAAGGAGATGAAGGACCTGTACAAAGGAATCTTTAGAACATCAAAGAAAGGCATTGTAGCGGACACTAGAGGAAGGAGAGTCTTCTGTGCTCCTGGGTCAGCAGAATTACCGTTGTGACAGCAGTTATATTTCCAGAGGCAATTACAGACTTATTGCCATCCCTGACAGAATCTCAGTTACAGACTTTACGGAACAAGAAAGGGACAATATCTTTTGTTCATATGGAAGAACAAAAGATCATGCAGCAAGAGTAATTCTGAGCAAAATAAGCAAGGCTTGGAGAAATCATAAAACCAGATTTTCACTTATACTTCATAGCTATAGTGACAAAAACATCATTCTACTAACGTAGAAACAGGCACATACAGACATTTGTGGCTTAATAAACATTCCTCAAAACCACAACCCCCCACCTCCTCTCTCAAACCCAGGAAAATGCCAAACCAAACCACCCACCCAACCAACTAACCAACCTCCTGACACAGAACAGTGAAATTGAATTCTATAGGAGAGCGTAAGGTGAGGTAAGTATGATCTAAGTGTTTTGTAAGCATTTATGAAAAGGTCACATGGAAATCCATTATTTTGTACAAATAATGTATGCTGATAGAAGTTTTAAAAGATTCTGACTAAATTTTGCCATGAGAAGTAAGAAGTAACTTTGTAAGTGGACCCTGCATTTTAGTCCACTGGCTTAGTTTGGGGACCATAAAAATGCTCACATGCCTGCCGCTTGGGCAAATGAGGAGGGTGGGTTATGTGTATCCTAATTTTCCTTTTAGGATTTATTTATTTTTATTTTGTGCATGTGGGTGTTTTGCCTGCACATGTGTCTGTGCACCATGTGCATTCAGTACCTGTGGAGGCCAGAAGAGGGCATGATATCCTCTGGTTAGAGTTACAGCTGGTTGTTAACCACCATGCGGGTGCTAGGGATGAAACCCTGGTCTTCAGGAAGAGCAGTCAGGTCTCTTAAATACTGAGCCATCTCTTCTGCTTCTCCAAAGAGCTTCTAATGAGGGAAAGAGGCTCACTGCTCTCACGTTCTTTTGTGAAGATGGGTGTTGGGATTTGTCATGCTTGCTTAGCACATGACAGCACAGAACTGTGTAAGCGTAGCAGAGGGCAGAAGTCAGTAGCGCTTATGCACCTGTAGGCTCTGTTTCCGACTGGCTAGAAAATACCGAAAGATCTTTGGCTATTAAGGCCACCAGGGGAACTATTCTACCTTTCCCCAGAAGGGTATGCTTGGAAACTCAAAAGAGTCAGAGTCGTGGCACACATCTTCAATCCCAGCACTGAGGAGGCGGAGACAGGAGGATCACAATGAGTTCCAGAATAGCCAGGAGAGACACTGTTTGAGAAAATGAAAGCCAGAAAGAAGGAAGGAAGAAAGGAAGGAAGGAAGGACAGAAGGGAGGAACCTTGGTCTTCTAAACCACGGCCCTTGAAACAAGACCTGGTAGATGACAGTCATGGACTGGAATTCAATTATTGGGAAGTTGACTTCTGTACTTTGGAAAGTATATGTTTGTGTGCTTGTACTAGTTTATGTGTACCATGTGTGCAGGAGCCCATGAAGGCCAGAAGAGGGTGTCAGATCCCTGGAACTATAGTTACAGGTGGCTGTGTGCAGCCATGTGGATGCTCGTGATCACCGAACCATCCCTCTAGAGCCTAAACTTGGGTTTTATTGGTTTGGGTTTAATGCTATCATTATTCTGATATGATTTTCTTTTTTAAAAAATTATTTTTATTTGCATTGGTGAACTAGAACTGTTACAGACAGTTATGAGCTGCCGTGAGGGTGCTGGGGATTGAACTCGGGGCCTCTGGAAGAGTGCTGGGAGCCAAGGCTGGCTAGGGAAAATTACCGACAGCTACAACAAGGTCATGGGTGAGAGATTTATGTTCCAGGAACTTATGAGACATCTGTTCGTCAGGCTAGACATTTTGAGATATCTTAGCTCACATTCTTATAGCATCTCTTTTAGTAAACATTTTTGCGGTATTTTGCATCATAAACTACCCTGATATCTTTTGTATTATAAACAAATTTGTTGATGCATTTTTCCTTCCTGCCTTCTCCCTATAAAGCTGTGTGATAGTTTTCTAATAAACAGAGCTAGATCAGATGATAGACTGGCTCTCGTTTCTCGTGTCTCTTGTTCCCACCCCTCCTTAGGAACCCGTTGATCCTGGGCTGGACCCGGGCAAAAGAGCAGCTGGTGCTCTTAACCACTGAGCCATCTCTCCAGCCTGACATGATTTTCAATTTGTTAATTATATTTTCCTTAAGAAGTATTTATTTGGACCAGGTATGGTGGCACATGATTTTAATTTTAGCGCTAGGGAGGCAGAGGCAGGCAGATCTCTGTGAGCTGGAGGTCAGTGTGTTCAATGTAGTGTCAGGCTAGCCACGACTACATAGTGAGAACCTGCCTCAAACAAAAAAATCACAACCTGGCATGCTGGTGCACGCCTGGAATCCCAGGACAGCCAAGGCTATACAGAGAAACCCTGTCTCAAGAGAGAGAAAAATCACTACTGTGTTGTAAGTGGAGAACATACAATAAAAAGATATTATCTCTATTATTAAAAATCTCACCAAAACACATTGTGAAGATGATGGGAGTGGAAAAGAAGTTTGTATTGCCAACATTTAATGAACCTAGTTTTTTTTCTGCATGCAAGGCACTGCTCAAAATACTTTAATGAATGAACTCTTTGAATCTTCCAGTCCTGTGACACAGATCACACCTTTCACCATCATTTTACAGGTGAGGAAACTGGTCTAGGGTATTTGGAAACATCCCTAATCTTGGTAAATGGTAAAGGCAGGCATGGACTCAGTACATTAAGTACAATGTTATTACACCTCAAAAGAGGAAAAGCACACACACATCTGTGCTAGTTAGATTCAGCTGCCAACTTGACCCAGTGAGAGTCACCTCAGAAGAGGGAACCTCAGTTGAAGGACTTGCTAGATCAGATTGGCCTATGGGAATGTGGGGGTAGGGAGCTCTCTTGTTATCATTGAGTCAGGGGCTCTGTACACGGTGGGTGGTTCCATCTCACACAGGTCAAATAATAAGTATAAATCAAATAATCCCTTTTGTCCTGAAGTGCTGTTGATCTGGGTGTTTCATCACACAATAGAAAGCAAAATAGAACAACATTAGTAATGAAACACACACATACATGATCAAACACATGGGCATGCGTGAGCATGCACACACACACACATATGAAAAACAAAGCCAGCCACTTGGCTGGCTGGGCCCAGTGATGCTAGAGCACCTGGGAGGTTAAGGCTGGAGGGTCACAAATTTAAGGCTATTACATAGTGAGTTCCTTGAGCGAGGGACAGTAAAATGTCAAAAGGAGTGGTCAGGGTGGGTGGGGACAGTTCATGACTCCAACCACAAATTAGACTTGTGGGGGCAATCTCACCAGTTCTAATTTGGTGATATCCATTTGGGAGAGTTCTAAAGAGTGGGCAGGGGAGAAATCTGTTTACTTGATGCATTCTTTTTCAGACTTCCTTGACAGGGAAGCCATTATTTTTTTTGGGGGGGGGGGAAGAAACACGGTCACAAACCGTTCAGCACATGCACTGCTGTGTAATTTGGGGAGTGTTAGTTTAGGAATACGATCTATTTTCCCTCTACCTTCAGACTACCCTGGAGCCCTTCGCTGCTCTAAGAGCCATGGAGGATCTGATGAAGTCAGGTAGGGCCATTGGAAACTGCCATAGATAGGACTTGTGAGGTTTGTAGGATTCAAGCAGAATTCCAGAACACGTGGCAGGTTATCAAGGTTTGTTTACTTAACTAAAACTTTCTCGATAGCCAGAGCTGAATTCTTGTCAACTCTAGGAAAGTATGAGACTAGCTAAACTGCTTGTCTGTGGCTGATTGGGGAGTATTTAAACTAAAGCCAGAAGAGAAAGTCCTGTTTTGTCCCTGGTCTTATCAGAACATTCTTGGTACCCAAGGAACATGATCTTCCTTAAATCATTTTATAGTGTTTTGTCCTTAATATAAAGATTATTTTATGACCAGCCTGGTTACTTGTAGATATAATCATGATCAATGCCTATTATTGGGAGTTGTTCTTTCAGTTGCAAAAAAATTGATGTACTATACAGGAAGATGCACCATATTCTATCTCTTATGGATAGTATTTAATTTTGACCTTACAACCACCCCAGAAGGTAGGTGTTGGTATCATATTAAGCAGGAGGAAACAGAGGTTTAGAGAGATTACATTATCTTCATAGATTTAAGCCTGCAAGTGTTAACAAAGAGTCTGAATTCTACTCTGTCTAATTTTAAACACCACACTTTTAATCCTCTACCACATTACTTCCCTAAAAGGGAGAAATACTGAATATTAAACCAGCACCTAGGATACTAGAATATTTCAGTTAATTGAATCAATGACACATCATTTTCTTTGATAGTGAAGACAGGATAATTTTCAATCCATGTCAGCTTATACTTATTTTCCCGTACCTACCTCTCTGGCTTTGCTGATAACGAAAAGCTCTGTTATGGACTGTTTTGTGGCTAAGAAGCTCCTTATCTGACTGTCCATGGCATTCCTCTGGAAGCAAGACTCTCTCTGAGCAGAGGTTAAGAGGTGACTCTGTGTTGTGTATTGTTGTAGGAAGGATTAGAGGCAATAGCTGAGAATATGTGAGTGGTATGTGCCTGTGCTTCTCGGGAGATGCCAAGCTGTGGATGCTCCTGTGGATCTCATTAAAAATAACTTTCACCAGGTACTATGGTGCACGCCTGTAATCCCAGCACCCAGGGAGGCAGAGGCAGGTGGATCTCTGTGAGTTCAAGGCCAGCCTGGTCTACAAAATTGAGTCCAGGATAGCAAAGGCTACACAGAGAAACTCTGTCTCGAAAAAAACAAAACCAAAACAAACAAAAAATGATACAACAAACAAACAAAATCTTCCCAAACCTTCAGGGCCTGACACAGAGGATTATGACCATCACCAGCAAGAATTAGGACTTGGGAACACATGCGTACACAACTGAAGTCAGTGATTTCTCTTTTATTTTGAGGAGTTCATAGAACATTTTGAAGAACTGCAAAGATGCACTTGCCTTTTATCCTGGAATCTCTGGAACTACCCATAAAAGCAGGCCATTAGCTGTTTCAGAATTTACAATACATTCAAGGGATAATCTTTTAACCCAACTTTGTAAATACACAAATATATGAATTAGTCAATCTGTCAGCCTTACCAGGCCACAGAAGAAGACAATGCAGCCAGTCCTGAGAGACCTGATAAGGTAGGGTCAAATGGAAGGAGAGGAGGACCTCCCCTATCAGTGGACTTGGGAAGGGGCATGGGAGGAGATGAGGGAAGGAGAGTGGCATTGGGAGGGAATGAGAGAGGGGGCTACAGCTGGGATGCAAATTATAATAAATTAAAAAAATAATAATAAATTAAAAAATTTTAAACTAAAGAAAAAAATCTGTCAAACTGCAATGTATAGCTAACCACTTTCTTACATTTTTGCTATTCAGTCTCCTGACCCTTACCTCTTACAAGTGGTTATTTGTTAAGCTTTTTGCATTATGACAGGAGGGAAGTTTTATTTATTTACTGAAAGTTTAGAAGAGGGTGTCAGATGCCCTGTAACTGGAGATACAGATGGTTGTGAACCACTTACGGGTGCTGAGTTTTGAACTCAGGCCCTCTGCAAGAGCAACTAATGTTCTTAACTGCTGAGCCATCTCTCCAGCCCCTAAAGATTTTTATTTTAAAAAATGTCTTAGTTGTTGTGTTTCTGTGTGTCCACGTGTGAGCACGAGTCCAGCACTTGCAGAGAATAGAGAAGGGAGTCAAGCCTGGTGTTACAGGCAGATCCCTGTTGTGGGTGCTGTAAACTGAATTCGGGTCCTCTGCAAGAGCAGTGCAAACTCAGCTGCTGAACCCTTGGGCCAGCCCCTGTAAGCAATCTCTTTTAATTGTCACAGCAGTAGTAGAAAAAGTCTTGCAGTTTGGAAACAATTTTGGAGTGATTATTCACAGAACTGGGAATGAAACTTACTTCTGTTCCAGAAAGCTTTCTTCCTCTAGCGTTTGCCTCTTTGAGGTGGTTTGTTTTAGCTGCTATCATAGGCATGGCACTGTGTCTTTATGACGCACCTCCCTGTCTAGGTGGTGGCATACACCTTAATCCTGGCCTGCACTCAGTAGGAGAACAGGTGGATTTCTACCAGTTTGAGACCAGACTGGTCTACATAGCAAGACCCTATCTCAAAAAAAAAAAAAAAAGCGAGACAAAAGAGGCAAAAGGGAAGCACTCCCTGGCAACACAATCAGATACCCTACTGGAGGACCCGGGCCTTTCAGACCCCCCATACAGCACAGCATCGGTGTGTGGGAGCTCTCCCTTCAGTATTGAATTGCCCTTTACCTGCTCACGTTTCATCTCCTTGACAGCTCCAGCTAGGCCCCCATGCTTGCCCGACTCATGACTGATCTTCACTTGGACTACCACTGTGTCCTGTGATGTTGACCTTATCCTGCAGAGCATACACAGTTGAAAGGTAGTTCTGCTTTCTTGTGGGGCATTCAGGAATCAGTGGGATTCTGAAGAACAGTCTTGACAAAAGAGGTATGGAGTCTATGTAATGATACTCCTCACCGTATCCTCATTCATACATGTGCCGGAGAAATGTGAAGCAGAGAAACAGAGGATTCTGGAAAATGCAGAATCTGAGGGGAGCCAATTCCTCACTTGATGATAGACAACGAGTGAGTGATGTTTTTCTCTAGATAGACATTTCTGTAGCACTAGGGAAAAGAGCCACACAGAACATGTTTGCAACTGTGCTCTGTCAATACTTCTCAGCAGTAACATTCCCATTTGGTTGGCTGGATGTTTTACTTGGGGGAAAATCAGGATATTTTTTATACTGTGATGTTTTAAAGAAATTATCTTTATTTTTAAATGTTCATCTGGATAGACATGCCAATAGATATTTCGGCCACATTTTTGAGCAAAACTCACAAGTTTTTTTTTCCCCAAACATTACATGTGTACACAAGATGACACAGTTTTACAGTCCTAAAAGAACAAAGTATGAGGATTACAGTGAGATACAAGCTCATAACCAAATCCAAGTCAGTGAGCAGATCTGAGTCAACGCAAAAGGCCGCACAACTGTTTTACAGGAAGGGCTGCCTGGAGACGGAGTTGCAGATGTGCTCCAGGGCCCTTCCAGGGAAGCTGTAAGCAGGGAGAGGGAGAAACAACTAGTTTTTACTTAAGCTAACAGGGCAGTACGGATCGACAGGGTTTCACGTATCAGGTCTGACTGTGTATTAGGCTGATTATCAGGCTGGCAGTGTTCCCTTTCTCTCTCTCTCCCCCTCCTCTCTCCTCTTTATCTCTCTCTCTCACTGAGATCTTGGCTTTGGCTTATTAAAAAAATATTTCTTTGAGTTCTTCCTTTCCAAGCAATGTAGGAATTAGCTCAGTAACTCAACAGCTGATGCTCCATGAGCTAGGTGGGCTGGCAGATGAAGATTTCAAAGCTCTGCCGACACATGGATCAAGAGCCACGTCTCTACTACTAATTAGGCATCCTGTATTAAATTATTCCAAGGCAGCCATTAGCAGGCAAAAAGAAGAGTTTTCACAGTCTTTTTTTTTTTGCCAACAAATGAGCTCAAGAAGTTTCCAGACAATAAAAAAAGGGCAGGTGTGTCTGCTTTATGCATCAGGCTCACTTTACTTCTGATTTTTATTAACACGTGTTTTAACCACTGGATGTTTAGTAGTTTTATTATTATTTTGTCTCATCTTTAGGACTAAATTACAATGTGAAAACCTTTGCCCTATAAACCTGGAACTACTATCCTGCCCTATCCAAATTAAATTACAATATAATTATAATTTAAGCAAAATCTACTTCCTAAATCCCCGGTTTAGGCCAGAAACAATGTTTTCTTTACCATTTCTATTTCGTCATCCTGAACAATTGATTTCCTTGATTTTATCTCATATGCATAAAACCAGACTACTACAGTCCAAGATGAGAGTTTGAAGCGGGAATCCATCTGCTGCGTTCTCATTGGAAGACTCGATTAAGCTCAGAGCTTCAGAATACTGTGGCTGACACAGAAAACAAAAGTTAGTGTGCAGCTTCCACAACTTGCCTTTCACCCACACCAGCGATTTCAGCATTTCATCCACCCGTTTCACAGGCTCTTCATACTTTTCCTTAGCCCTCATCTAACAATCTTGCTTACTTTAATGAAAATATGATCAACTTTCCAATTCCTTCCAAAACCTTGAGTCTGCAAGCCCCAGTCTTTCAGTAGGAACATATTCTAGGCCAGTCGAGTTTTTAACGTGTTGCTTGTATTATGAGGGAGAAGCAAAAAGACCCACATCATTTGCACTTAGGAAATGAGCTTGAGAAGCGGCTTGGTCGTGGTAAAGAGAAAGGGGCACTGGCAGTTTCCATCTAGCATGAGTTATGCTAGAACATCTGAGGAGAAGGCTCGACGCACACTTTGGCTGAGTAAGAATGCCGTAGTACGCTGGGGGTTTACAGCCAAGTGTCTGCGGAAGAGTAGCAACAATTCCGAGCTGACCCTGCCAGTTGCGGCCTTCATGAACCACACTGACCTGCTAGGAAGGTAAAGTCTCTTAGAAAACTGAAATAGTTTCTTTACTTAAATAATATTAAATTCAGCTAAACAGTTGGGCAGTTGTTCACATGAAACTATAGAAAAAGAGAAAAAAAAAAAAAGAAATATCCAGTTACTATCAACACCAAAGAAATGTACACCAACCAACCATGGACTGAAGGGACTTTGGTATCATAGCCATATCAGACAAATGTGTGGCTTGGGGGCAGGGGCTTCCCTGACGGCCAGGTGACAGGTGACCTGCCGAGGCTGACGCACCCCTCATTCCGTAACAGGAGTCACATAAACACAAGCTTATCGGCTGGTTTGTGAAAACAGTGTGCAACGTTGCCGCACTGGAGAGTGAGTTGCATCTTCCTGAAAGGGTGTCAGTAACCTAAGGAAACCATAGGCGCCATAGTCTATGGCGCCATAGACTAAAAAACTATGATCTCAGGAGGAATGCACGAGAAGTTTCCAAAAAAGGTTTCCTCCAAGACGGTACTCAGTTTTTGGCCTATAACCTTAGCAGGAAAGCGGAGAGAGATGGTTGGTACGAGCAGGCAGTTCAGAAAGACATCTGTAAGGATTTAGGTTGGGCAGCTTAGGGAAGAGGGAAGATGTTTAAAGTTAAGGCCTTTATCTGCGAACAACAGTATATCAATAAACTCTATACCATATTTACAAATGCATTCTCTCGTATTAAAACTAACAGTATTCTGTTCACAGTGCCATTGTTTATACAGGTAGCAATCCCATAATACTCGTGTATTTTGGCATGGGAATCAGTAGCGTTTGGTATTTACAGAAAATGTACATGTGTGAATATAAACAGAGCCGCTGAATCCGTAAAAGTCAGATTGGCTAAGGGTGCAAAGGAATGAACTGTGCAGCACCTTCCACCCGATGGGAGGGGAAACATGGTTTCAGAAAACGCAAAGGTGCCACGTCTCTGACCCGAAGCGGCATAGAGTCAATAGCAAAACAACGAACCCCCTCTTAGGTTTGGGTACACTGAGTTTCCTTAGTCCAGAGTTTTAGACCCATTGTCTGGTGCATGAAATATAAAAGTTAAAAAGGTTTATTATTATCTCGTAATAACAACTATTATTAAAATAGAAGGTGCTTTCTCTCGCTCTCCCGTTTGTGCTCTGGCACTGAAGACCAGTCTTGCAGTTCCAAGTATGCTGGTGTTGTCATGCAGGTCAGCGGTCAGGTGGCGAACCCTAACATGCTCTGGCCTTGGGAGCCACTGCCGGTCGGTGTGACCGAGGGCCAGAGGGGGACGCGGCAGGAGCACCCCTTCCTTACTCCCAGTCTCTTCCGCCCCGGAATCCGCTCCAACAAGGGACGGAGCCGCTCATTTCGGCAGCTAGTGCTGAGGTGACATGGCTTCTGTACACTCAGGGAAGTGGGGCGGTCCGCGGCAGGCGCGGGGTGCGGGAAGCCAGAGCTGGCGGCCGGGCAGCTCCTGCAGGCTCCGGCGGCCTCAGGGCGCGGCGCCCTCCTCCGGGGCCTCGGGCTCGGGCCCCGCGGGCCCCGGGCCCCCGCGTCTGTGCTGCTTGGACAGCAGGCTCTTCCACTGCGCTTTGTTGTGCGCCAGGTGGCTTAGCATGTTCTCCGACAGGGTGCTGTTCCCGGTGAACCGGGCCCACTCGCGGAAGAGCGGCTCCACGATGTAGGTCATGAAACCTGCAACAGCAAGGTCACAGGCGAGGTCACCGCCAGGGGCCAGGCCACCCCCTTCCCACGCTGACCTCCGCAGCGCGCCCGCCAGGGGGACTATCCTGAGATTCCTGGCTCCCGCTTAAAGTGCACCAACCAGTGCACCAACCAGACCCACAGAATTCTTGTTGTAAACGGCTCAGCAGCCGTTAAACAGTTAAAGTTCCTGACTTAGTGAACGTTAGTTATTGTTATCTGCAGAGAAGGACAAGCAGAAAAGAAAAAGTGTATGGAAGTAGGGAAGGCAGGAGGAGAGGGGAGGAGATGCAGGTAGACGCCAGGAGATTCAGATCATAAAGTTTTCATTCAGGTTGCTTGGCGGGATTCTTTTCGAGGTTATTATTTTATAGTATTGACTTGCTGTCGACGACAGCAAGCAACCACATTTTAAACGAAGTCATTTTCTTTGTGGATTTTATTTTTTAATCTTTTGGAGGCAAGGACGTGCTATGTAGCCTAGGCTAGCCTTTTGCCTCAGCCCCCTCCCCCCGCCCCCAGATTATAGGCCCGTGCCGTCATGCCCAGCAACAAACATTCATTGTCAAGACAGAGCTAAAAAACGGTGCTAGTTAGGGATTGAATTCAGAACTAGGCTCATGCCATGTGTGCTCTACAACTGAGCACACACCCAGCCTCTTGGATACATATTTTTACCTGCAAGAAGAAACCCTGCTTTAGTGACTACAAAGGACTGTTTGAAATTAGACTTCCGTTTCTTCCAACCCCTTCCTAACAGGGTGTTATTACACAGCCCTGACAAGGCTTGAACTCAGCTTGGCCCGCCTGTCTCAACCTCTAGAGTGCTAAGCTTACAGGACTCTATGCTCACACCCAGATAAAGTATCCGTTGTCTTGGTCACAGAACACTCATTGCCATGTAATCCCATCTTACTGTTAATGCGTTTTCTACGCTAACAAAGATAACTTTTTGTATAATGTAGAATTATTGGAATTATCACAAACTTGGATTTATTTACATTCCATTGTATTTCCTTGAAATGGAAGCATGAGAAAAAAAAGGCAGATTTTTTTTTTGTCATAACATTTTCCAGTAACTAACCCTTTATATTTATAAACATGTGAATTATAAGACTCGATCTGAAGCTATTATTGAACAAAGAGCAGACATTTGGCCTGCGGAGACGCTAGGGAGATGGGAGAAGGACAGTGTAAGATGTTAGGAGAGATGTCTGAAGTCTCTTATGTGAGATGTGACTTAAAGCTTGTGCGGTGTCATTGAGATAACCCTAGCTCAGGAAAGACGCTGAGACCAGTGGTTTCATGTCTGATTGATCATGCTAACACAGTGATGAGTGTCAGCAATAAGGATTTCCCTTTGTACTTGCTGTTCTTGAGTTTACATCACTTTACACTGGAAAAGATTAGATATTTGACATCTAAAAATGCAAAATGAGAGTCTTCTAAAATTCAAAGTATGAATCTTAGAAAGTGCCGCTTCCTAAGTAGAACAGTTATAGACCCAATATTTAAAAAAAAAAAAAGAAAAAGAAAAAAAGAATGCAACTCATCTCTCCCTGATGTTACCCTGGAATTGCTTCTGTTTTCATACTGGTTTTATAGGAAGACTTTTGACCTAGATAGGAAAGTGATTTTAAGTCCGCCTAAGCATCAGCTGGGTTTGGGGAATGGCTCCACTCTGTGCTGCCCGGCTTCCTCTTCTCCGGGGATGGGCTCACTCTACCTGGTATTGTGCTGACGTGGTGGGAGGGGAAGGGAGGAATAGTGATTTTAACACAACCCAGGTTGAGGGAAACTTCTTTTTGCCTTCCTATAGAATTCACCAATCAGAGATTCATTTGTGTCTTTTAAAAATGCTGGATGTGGCGAGTGAGTGTGCAAGGGGGGAAGTGCTACTTCCTTGCGGGAAAATATAAATTGCTTCAACAGAAGATCAAACCCAACTAAGACTTGCACTCAGGATTGGGTTAGGAAAGAGAGAGGTAGAGCAGCACACTCTTTAACCTTCTCTTGGGGGAGATGGAACAAGGAAAGAGGTAGTACACAGCTTACTGAGAATTAAGGATGTGTGAAAAAGTCTCACAGGAACCCATTTGTTAGCAATCTCATGTCAAAATACAACTTAAAAAAAGTTTGAATGGAATTGTCCTGCATAGGTGGGCACCGCCTCTCTCAGAAGACATGGATTGTTAAATGAAAAGTACAGTACAAGGCATGGAACACTGTCCTATGAATTCTTAGTCCAGTAAGCCCCAAAGGTCTCCAAGACAATGTAGGCTGTTGCCATGGCTACCCACCAAAACTACATGGTGAGAGCTGCTGAAGATAACGCACAATTCTGACCAAAGCTATAGAGAGATAAATTTCAAACTGACTAGGAGACTTCCTCTTCAGTGGCTAGCTTTCATTGTGCCAGAAGACGCTATGCAGGCTGCTTTGGAGAAACGAGACTGATGGATTCACTTGGTGCTGGAACCTGCGTGCCACAATTTTGACCTGTTGGATACGATGTGCCTACTGGCACACCAGTGCACAAGTGTTTTGAGTTAACCAATCGCTTCCTGATTGGGTTGGAGGCCTGTTCCACAGGAAAGAATTTCTTGTCTGGCATTACGATCCTAATGTAAAGTTCACGGCTATAGAGGTCACAGGCCCTAGGGCAGAGCTTATTTCGCTAAATTGCATTCATACCAGCAGATCTAGGTCCCTCCCGACCTTGGTCAGAGATGCCCCCTCTGCAGTGCACAGCAGCCAGTGGAGAAAGGCAGAATTAGCCGAAGCGCTAAGAACAGAAGACTGGGTACTCAACATTAAATGAGACATCTATACTAGCCTATCCTCCCCTGCCCCTTCCCAAAGGCTCAGGGAGCACTATAGGACAGGAGACAAAAAGAATGTAAAGGTCAGAGGGTGTGGAGGAATGCTGGGAGAAGCTGTCCTCTAGAAATGACTTGGCTACCACACTCATGAACTAAGTAGCTGTGGATACCCACACGAGGCATATACCATGGTGAGGCAGCTAAAGTTCCTGCAGAGCCGGGGTAGATGATCTTTAAGCCTGACCGTACCGAGTTGCTTTTGGCAGTGGACACTGGCTGGGGCAGGGATAATATTTTTTTTATTAAGGATATAACCACTGGCAGGTCGCCCAGGCTCCAGTGAACGCCTCCACATCCATGCACATATGGGCAGCTCTAATTGGACTTGGGTCACAAAAAATAAAAGACATGAAGTTGGTGTGTGTGTGTGTGTGTGCGTGTGCACGTGCACACGTGCTGGGGAGCTGTGCAGAAAGTTGGAGGGGGAGATAGAGGGTAGATGTGATCAGATTTCATTACATGTATGGAATTATCAAAACTGAAAAAAAAAGGTTATACTAGGCATTCCTATTAGTCAGTACAGTCGTCATAGACAAGAGGAGCTGCTCAAGTCAGGGAGACTGAGAAGAGAGAAAATCGCTACATTGTGGAGTGGAGAAATGGGTATGTGTGTGAGGGCTGGAGCCTGCAGCATCTTAGGCTCTCGTCTGTTTAGTTTTTTCCAGTTTAGTCCGATCTCCCTTGCCACCCTTCCCAACCTGAACCTGTGAGAGCTGGCAGCTGTGTAACGGGAAGAGTTATGAATGGAGTGCTGTTTTATAATCACCGTCTCTTTCTTTTATTATTGTTATTCTGATGTAGTAGCCATGGGAGTTCCTCTTACTCACTCCCCATTCCATTTTAGAGGCAGTATCTATGGCAACCACATATTCCTAAGCTGAAAACCAGGGCATAAGATGCGACAAAATATGTGTGTTCTCATGACAACAGCAGGACAGAACTCTGAAATCCGCACAGCCTTTCCGATCTAGGCTGGATGCTTAATAGTGTAAATGTTTGTATTTGGGAATGTGTAACTCAGAGTGTTATAAACAGTAACCTGGCAAGATTTTTTTTCTATCCAGAGCTTAACAAAGGGAGTCTCAGAATTAGGAACCCTACCTATAAAACCTCCTAACAGAAGCACAGAGCAGGGCTGGACTCCAGGGGGGCAGGCTGCATCTCTGTGGTTACATCTTCACTCCCCAGTAATTTTGAGATGCCCTTTACCCTAGGCCCTCTTCTCTGCTTTTCTCTTCTCTTCTTTCCTTTTTAAGCCCTGGCTATCCTGGAAGTCACGATGTAGACCAGGCTGGCCCTGAACTTACAGAGATCCGCCTGTGTCCGCCTCTCAAGTGCTGGGATTAAAAGCGTGTGTGCCCCTATGTCCCAGTAAGTTTTGTTTTTCGCACTCCTAATCCACCTCAGTAGGAGTTGAGGGTGAATTAGTTTAATTATGAAAACAGCACAAGAATATTAAAGGCATTTTGGGAAAAGGGATTCTTACTAACCTAGCCATCCGTCAGCACACTCAGCATCTGAGTATGTGTGCTCTCTACTAGATCTTTGTAGCTGCGTTTGAGTGGTCTCTGTTTTCTGTTTATGACTCTCTGTGGGACTATGGATTAGAGGCAGAACATTCTAACAAGCTTTCATTTTCAGCTAATCTTTACAGATGCCCCCTTCCTCCCAATCCCAAGGCATTAAGCTTTGAGGCCTACAACCCTATGAATGCAATGGCCTCGGAGGGGTCGGTGCAAAACTGCAAACAGCTAGGTGTCAGGGATGGAGCCTGTTAAGGAAAAGAGTTTAAGCTGCGTTTTGTTTTAGTGGGAGCATTTCTAGGAAAGGAGAGGCTAGCCTTACATATAGAGGGGATTGGGATGTAGAGCAAGCACACTTCCTTCAACAAAGAGAAGAAAGTAAACTTTTCCCCACGAGATTTGCATAAAGATCCTTTGTGTCATGTGATTAGATAAAGTAATATTCATTCTGAATGCATTGAAGCCATACTTAAACAGCTTGAAAGTGAGTTTTATGAGAGCATGACTGAAATATGTTTTGAAGTAAAGAGTGGAGAAACACTGACATCTGGCCACAAGGGGACAGCAGGGCTCCAGGCCTCCAGGCCTAGGGACTGGCCTTTGGGAGTGACTGTTCTGAGCCCACACTGAAGCGCTTAGCTCACACGGGGCGGGGGCAGGGAGGGGCGTCTTACAGCCTGATTCATTTGGATTTCTACTCTTCAAATCCTGGAGAGTCTGTGAATGGACAATTCAGTCTGACTTGAGTCTGTTCTTTGTGTGTGCATGTGTGTACGTGGTTGCATGTACATGTGTGCATGCAGTTGGAAGCCAGAAGTCAACGATGGTTGTCCTTCTCACCTGCTCTCCCCTTTTATGACTATTTTTTGGGTGTGCATGAATGTGAATGTGTGCGTCCATGTGTGTGGATTCATGTATACATGTGTTTTGCATGTATGTGCATGCATGTGCATATATACTTGTAAATGTGCACACGTGTGTGTGGAAGCCAGAGGCACATTGGGTGTTTTTCTAAGATTACCCTCTACCTTTATTTTAAAAGTCATTCTTTAAAAATTTTTCAAAATGTTTTAATTTGCATATATGTAAATTAAATATGTGTCTCTGTGTGGGCATGGGCCTGTGAGTGCAAGTGCCCGCAGAGGCAGCTGGGAGCCACTGGGCAACCAAATTTGGGTCCTCTGTGGGAGCTGTTACACAATTTCCACTACTGAGCCATTTATGCAGCCGACATTTTGCGACAGGGCCTCTCACCCAACCTGAAGGTCACTAGCTCTGCCAGGACAGCTGACCAGTGAGCTTCAGGGGTCCTCTGTGTGACCCTCCCCAGCCTGGCTTCTTATGCAGGTTCTGAGACCTGAACTGAGGTCTTCATGTTTGTGTGCCTGAGAGGCACATTACTGACAGCCATCTCCCCACTCACCCCTCCTTATACAAGACAGGGTCTCTTAGAGTGTGGAGTTTGCCTGACAAATACTGACCAAATCATCACTCCAGCGGGTGCTAGGGATGACCTAGAGCCTTGCACATTTCATGCACATTTTACTCCGCTAAGCTACCTGCTGAGCCCTTGGCTTTTTACACTGGGTCTCACCAAAGCAGTTTAGTCTGGCTTTGAATCTCTGATCTTACTGGCTCATCCTCCTGAGGGCCTGGATTATAGATGTGTACCACCAGGCCACTCTTGAGTATCATTGTATTCCAAATCCCAAGGCTGATACTAAAACTTAGTAGTAATGTTAGTTAAGAGTCCGTAACCTCCGTTTTTCAGTTGAGAATTATCTAAAAGATCAGTCATGATTAAAGTACTTGCTTGGCCCCAGCCATTTAGATCTCTGGAAGGCTGTGTTGTTGTTGTTATTATTATTGTGACTCTTGGCAGAGATGACAAGCTATTCATTTTAAGTAAACACAGATTTCAGCTTACCAATTTGTATGCTAGGGATTGAATCTTTCTGTTGATTGCAAAGAGGACTGATTTCCAGTTCAAATTTCTGCTCAAGGTCACCTAAAAAGAAGGAAGAAGAAACACATGTCAATTCAGAGTTCATAGAATGTACATCAACAGCTTGAAAGACCCTGTTGGAGGAAATTGCTCTGGGGGTTACCGTTTCTTCACCTGGAATCATTATGAACCCTTTAGGACCCCTGGCTCTTGGAGCTTGCCTAAAGATGCAAAAACCACTGGGCATCAATGGTCATCAACAATGGCTCATTTGAGTAGGTAGACTCCAGAGTAGGAAACTTCTAAGAGTTGCATCGACTTATTCTCCTGTGTGTGTGTGTGTGTGTGTGAGTGTGCATGTGTGCATGTGTGTATGCATGTGCACACAGTGTGTGAGTGTGCATGTGTGCATGTGTGTATATGTGTATGCATGTGCACACAGTGTGTGAGTGCGCATGTGTGCATGTGTGTATATGTGTATGCATGTGCACACAGTGTGTGAGTGCGCATGTGTGCATGTGTGTATATGTGTATGCATGTGCACACAGTGTGTGAGTGGAGGGAGGGGACAACCAAGAAGAGGAGGAGACTCTCTTCACCACGTCAAGGCCGGGGTTTGAACTTGGGTTGTCAGTCTCACTGGCAGGTGCCTTTGCAATTTTCTGTGATGGAGATGCTTCACAGTCTATTCTGGGAACTCTCTGAAGCATGTCCCACACCCTAGGAACTAAAATTTTAATTTCTTTCTACATTACAATTAAAATTTAGCTAGCCATGAGAGCCTCAGAGAAGGAGCGCAGCACGTGTCCTTCAAAACCCAGCTCAGTCTCTGCCGACTTCATTCAGCAGTGAGCCTGAAACCACAGGTCTCTGCCGTTACATGTCTTCCTGTGAGAGGGTTTATTCTTTCTCTTACTCAGGTTAAGTGTGAGACATTGGTAGTCTTCAGGAGTTCTACTAACCAGTGTACAAAGTACAAAAAGGAAATCAGTTAGACTCCACCAGGAACGCTGGTGATCAGCATTTGGGGTATTATGGTGTAAAGCAGCTTATTTCTTGGTGGCAACTGTAACATCCACTATGTGTAATTATTTGTATAACAATAAGTTTTGTTGAGGATTGGACAAAACTAGAGGTGGATGTTCAAGAAAACCTTCTTGAAAAACTAGCTTAATTGTGGAGCTATCAATCCATATTCACAATTGCACAGAAATTCTACTTTTTAAAAGTATTGAGGGCTGGAGAGGAGGAACCCTAATCTCTGTCCTGAGGATCTGACAGTTTTCCTAATTCATAGTGTACCATTTTCCTCTCTCCGATCTGTGTCTGAAGCCTCAATTTAAAGGGTTTTCTTTGTTTAACATAATGTATTGTATCCATGATGTTTGTCACATCTGGGCATAGTGGCCCCTGCTTTCAGCCCTGCATTCTAGAGCCCGAAGCAAGAGCGTGAGTTCGAGACCAGAGTCTGTTACTTATGAAGAACTTATCTCACAACAAGAGCAACAAAAACAATGACGACATGACATCAGCGTCAGGGAAAGAGACTACTATCTAGAACTGTTAAATAGAAGCCCGGCTGCCAGGGACAGGGTGAGGTGAGTCCAAATCCATAACCGATAGCCAGAACAGGATTAATCAAGGGGGTGGGAGTCATTCCTACAAAGTTAGCAGACTATAGTTCACTAGGAAAGAAAGAGAATTCAGATGGTCAGAGTCCAGGCTCCGTACAGCAGACCGGACTTCTGCAAGCCTGTTAACTGACCAGAGCGGGCGCGTGCTTCCCGTGTCAGCCAGGAGAGCCGTAGAGTGAGCGCTCTAGTGCAGGGACTGCAGTAGCAAACACTCGAGTCTTTCCAGGTTACTGTGCCGCAGGCACGCATCTTAACAGGGCTGTTTTGTTTGTTTGTTGTTTTGTTTGCAAAGAAACATTATAGTTATCTTATTGCTCGATACCGTTAACACCTCGTAGTTAACAACTTAGGTTCCTGAACCCCATGTCTGTCCAAGTGGTCTGACCCCTGACCCACGTTGCTGAGAGTTGGAATAAAGTGTCAGATGAGCAAATTCAAGCTTTAAACCACAACTGACACCAACCACAGCACATGATTGGAGCAAAAGCAAGTGGGACAGAGAATCTTGATTTTCAATCTGCTATTTCAACAGTGAAGCAAGCACTCATCCTACTTACTTTAAACCTTCTCTGCCCCAACTTCATCATGCTTCCTTTTGTTCTGATCTCAATAGAGACTTTATTTCTCCATCAACTAGAACTGAGGTTTCGAACTCACAGAGATCCGCCTGCCTCTGTCTCCCTGAGTGCTGGGATCACAAGCCTGTGCCACCACACCCTGGTGAGTTTTTAACTTCCAGTGACTCATACTGAGTTCCCACAAAATTTCAGAGTCATCCGAGTTTCATGAGCACTTTTGCCCATGAACAGAACCTCTGGCCCCGTGTGAGCCCAGGCCTACTTTGTCTTCTGTCTTTGGAGCTGTCACGATGTCATTGACACATCTGTCGATGGACGTTTTTCAAAAAGGCTCACTGTTGCTGTCTGACCTCCCCACAGAGCTGGTATGTGGGACACTTCAAGCTTTATTTGTTCCCAGCCTGTTAAGCCTGATCCTGTCACTACTAAGAGGGCACTGCTGATGCCCGAACAAACATCCTGGATATTGAAACCCAGCCTGAAGAAACAAGGCTGAATTTAAAGGCCTGCCTCCCACCCAGGGTCAAGATCCTGCTTGCTGATTTACTGCCTTCCTTCTGACGGGAGGCAGTCTTTGAAAAATTATGCTCTACCTTAGGGCCGTTTGTCTTTTCACAGAAAAATCCACATATGTTATTGTTGAAACTGCATTTGAATGCTTTAACTCAGTTCTTGGCTAACTTTGACCTGTCTTATTGGAAATTTTAAGAACCTGAGAAAAAGGCATACAAGAGCCTCCAAAGTGTTCTCTCAGAGTTGAAGACATTGGCCTCCAAACAATGCTTAGCCTTTAGGCTGTGCTCAGCTCATTAAGATGAATGTCAGGGAACTGAACTGTCCATCATACTATCATAGCCACAGAGGGAAAAAGATAGATGGATATATATGTATATGTATGTATATATGTTTATGTATCTATATATGTTTATATGTGTGTATGGCTGTGTGTGTGTATGTATCTCTTGCTTACATTCACTGTACTGTGTTATTACTTGTTGTGATATTTAACTTTTTCTTCCCCATGAAGGGGTTGGATGGTTCACAAGCGAGTTAGTGGAAGAGGCTAGAATAATCGGAGCTGGTGGAAGAACAAATATGTCATGACAGATTAACCATCCCTGTTTTATTAAGCTAATTGCCCAAAAGGAGAAGGGAGAGAAAGCCTCAGCCATGGGCTGTACTAACCTTGCCTGTAGAATTCTTCACAGACCCTTTCACTCCACTGCTTGCTCATCTCCCAGATTCGACAAGGATTGCAAATGTCAGCACACTTCAAGGCAATCTGGGAATGGACAGGGCAGGGAGAAGCCGTCAGCTGGTGTCTCTTCAGTTTCCATATGGCAGCCTAAGGTGCTGCCAGGTCTGCTTGTCCGTCTCAGGGCACCAAGCCCACATTTACACAGGGCCTGCCCAACAGGCCTCTTCAGGAAACAGCTGTTATTCATAACTGCACAGAACACTTCATTCAGAACTCCCACGTTATAGCAGCGAGGAGAGAAGAGCCACAATCCAAGGACACACAGCTTTCTGGAGAAGACTTGGGGTGGGCAGTCCGATGAAAGCCCTGGTCTGGCTCCTTCTTCATTCCACCCCTCTGAGGCAGGTTGCTGCACGGATCTGGCCAGACTCGACTATGATCATTTGGAAAGCACTCTTTTTTTTTCCATTGAATTTTTAAAATTAATGAATTCTCTCATATATTACATGCCGACTGCAGTCTCCCCTCGCTCCCTCTTTCATACCCTCCACCTTCTCCATCACCCCGCTTTCCGTCTACTCCATCTTCCCCGTCCACTTCTCAGTGGAGAAGAGAAAAGGACCGGCCTTTCAGTGATATCAACCAAACACGGCATATCAAGTTGACATAAGGCGTGACGCTTCCCTCATAGTAAGGCTGGATGAGGGAACCCAGCAGGAGGAAAAGGATCCCAAATGCAGGCAAAAGACACAGCCCCCTGCCCCCACTCCCTCTGTTAGGAGTCCCACAAAAACACCAAGCTACACAGCTGTAATATATATACAGGAGGCCTAGGTCAGACCCACACAGGCTCCCTGATTGTGGGTTCAGGCTCAGTGATGGAAGTCACTCTTATGTTGACACTCTCCATGTGTGTCTTCAATTGTGCTTGCATTTACATGTCTATGTTGATGTAAATAAGTTCAGACTACCAGCCAAGGTACTAAGTCACACAAAACCCAGGAGTCTTATGCTTGCCTAGCTAATTCAGGGCTTTGTGGGTTGCTGTATATGGCTCTGGGTCTGGGGTGTCTGTCAGGTCTTTGTCAGTAGTGATGATTCCAGTAGAGCTACCTTGAAATCCCAGATGAGCAGGTTCTCCTAAGAGACTGCTGCCAGGAGCATGGCCCACTAGCAATGTCCATTGCCTTGACATATCTTAAGCATGTCACACAGAGTGGCCAGGAATGCCAGGGTCTAGGAGAGCCGTGGATGGTACTAAGATATAAACACAGCTGTTTATTCTTTGGTTAGAGGGGGAACCAGCACATGTGTTGGTATAGGTAAGGGGTAGAAGTCCTTTTAGGAATTTTTCAAGATTCCTTTGAGTTCGTGAGACTTCCTTTTGTAACAAAGAGTCAAATGTTTCAGTTACCAGCTGCTGAGTCATTTAAGTCAACATCTAGCCCATCCCTGAGCATTCAGGTACTAAGCTTTAAGCATTTAGGTACTAGAATACTGGTTTAGAAAGAAGGGGAGGGGTAACATCGTACATGTGGAATAGGGTGTTTCCTGAAATGGACTGAGCACTTTGGGTAGCTACAATGTGAACGCCTGGAACAAGATGACTATGGCTCAGTCTCAGGTTAAAGTTTGTCTGTCTAGACAAGCTCAGGGTCCACAGCTAGGCACATGGTCACCTGAGCCAAAAGGACCAGGATAACCCTAACCCTAACCCTGAGAGAAAACACAAAGAAGGCTCTGATTCAGATACTAGGTCAAACTTATAGCTCTGAGGTTGACTTTGTCCCTCTGGCTTCATAAGTGGCTTTTGCCAAAGCAGACAGGGTTGGACTTGATCCAATTCAACAAATCGATTCAATTCCATTTATTTATTTTTATCTGAAAAACTGTAAACCTCACGTGAGCAAAAACTCAGGGAGGAAGAGTCCAAGCCGATCTGGACAAGCTTCTGGTGGAGGAAAGCTACGTTTTTTTCAGGGTTTGGTGGCACTGTGATGAACAATATCCTCTCAAGTTACAGACACAGCCCTTCAGTACCACCGCTGTAACACTGATCGACTTTCTGTCAGGGCATAGAACATGGTAAATGCTTGTGCTGCAGGTGGCTCAGGGACATGGCCCTTGCTGTGGCATTCCTGGTAAGGTTGTCTCTCCAGGGTGTGATTCCCAGAACGTTTTTTGTTGTTGTTGTTGTTTTGTTTTTTGTTTTTGTATAGTAGTACTTATACAAGAGGGTAGGATGACCCCCCCTCCCCACTCTTCTATCCAAATGGGTGGTTTCCAGTGGTGGAACTTTTTGGTAAGGATTAGGGGGTGTGGCTTTGTTGGAGGAGGTGTGCTGCCGAGGGTGTGGTGGGGGTTTCAGAAACCCCTGCTATTCCCAGTGAGCTCTTCCTCTGTCTCATCATGTAAGCTCTCAGCTCCTGCCCCAGCGCCTTCCTTGTGCATGCTGACAGCCTCCCTACTGCGATTGCCATGGACTCACCCTCTCAAGCAGTAGGCAAGCCTCCAATTAAGTGTTAGTATTTTTGGTCACCAGCACGTCTTTACTGTGTTAGGAAAGTAACTAAGACGAAGAAGGGTTGTACGCTTACTGATGCATGCAAGGTTCCGTCAAGGTTACTCTGAGAGGAGGCCGTTAGCAAATAAGGAAAAACAGAGAGACAGTTCTGCTTTCTAGAACCTGGATTTTGTTGTTTGTAAAGCACTTAACAGCTGCGTGTCTTCCCTAGCTTTTAACAAAGTAGGTCACAGCTCTAACTTTACCATGGATTGTGGCTCCTCCTCAAACGTGCTAAAATCATTGATTGTTTTCACTTGCCCAGGCTTTTGTTGCTTACCTGAAGCATGAAATGTCTGTCCTGTACATTCTCCAGTCTCAGGTCTTTATTGTGGAGGTGAGCTTTTAAGCGGGTCAGAAACTCGTTCTGTCTGTTGATGTCTGTGGCCAAGATCAGGGAGCCCAGCTGCTGTTCAATATCCTGCCTGTATCCACAAGAACAAAAGAGAAATGCACATTCAGACGGCACATCCCGCTCGGTGATTGATTCTCTCGCCGCCACGTGGCTGGCCTCTTGAGCCTTTACTTTGTTTACCACACGGCACCCCGGTGGCTCACAGACTGAGATCAAGTCTTCTTGCTGCACGGAGAGACTGAAACTTCAGGCGGATGAAGTCGTGCTCAGGTCACATTCCCACAGTGAAGAAGAAAAGCAAACTTTAAAAGGGGCACAGAAAGACTTGGAAAAAAAAATCACAAGAGTTTGGGTTGTGCCTTTTGAGAGTCAAAGTCACCTGAACACTAAGATGTTCGTAGAGAAAGAGAAGGTGGTGGCAGTAGTTGTAATGTCTAAAAATAGTTTTTTTTTTATAAAAATCTCTCATTTGTGTGTCTGTGTGTGGTGCCACATGTATGGCAGTTACCCACAGCGGCCAGAAGAGGGCATCGGATTCCCTGGAGCTGCGGTTACAGCAGTCTGTGAGCTGCTTGCTGTGGGTGCCGCAAACTGGAAGGACAGTAAGTGCTGTTAGCCAGGGAGCCATCATCCAAGCCTAATTAATGGTCATGATTTGGGAGACAATAGTGGTGATGGTACTATGGGATGGACGAGTCATTAGCGGCACAAAATTGACAGGCCAGAAAGAGACAGTAGAATACCGTTGAAAACCAGCAGGAGAGAGACACGTTCTCCTGAAATGGGACATTTTACAGAAATAGTGCAGAGTAGGGCTTTGCTTCTCACACAGAAATCAGTCAGGAGGAGGAGGACTGACCACGAGCTCTGGTTAAAGTTCACCTTTGAAAACAGAATGTGTTGAAGCAGAGCACATGGCCGTTTAATGAGTCAGGACTTCCTGACGATTACCACCGGGTCAAAGAGCACCGTCCGCCAGTGTCCTCGCGGGCACAGTGCCGCTTGCGTGCCCTTCTCCAGCACGCCTGCTGTAACTACCCCTTTCCTTTGCTCTTTGTTTTATTGCCCTTTTCCCTGTGCGTGTTTAACAAAATGCTTTGATTTTTAGCTCCTTTCAAGCTTTAAGTTACATGGCATATAATATGTACAGTATATATTCATACGTCTTGCCATCCCGTTTTGCAGGCAGGCTTTGCACTACCTATTCTTTAACCATAATTTTATTCTTTGAGAACGTCATACATGTGTCCGATGTATTTCCACCAAACCCTCCCACATTCCTTCTCTTCAGCTGTCCCCGATCCCTTCGCCCTGACCTTCCCCCCTCTCAATTTCATGCTACCCCCTTTCTTGATTAATTTGAGGCAGTTGTTGTCATTATGTACATGGCTGTGGAGTCACTGACCGGAGCATGTCCGTTTTTTTGGTTGCCGTTCTTGTTTTGAGACAGGATTTCATAGAGTCCAGGTAAGGCCTTAACTTACTATGCAGCCAGGCTGACCTTGAACTTCTGGTATCCCTGCCCCCACCTTCCAAATGCTGGAATTTCAGTAGTATGCCACCATGTCTGGCTCATGTCTTATCTTGTTGGCTTGAAATTGTTTTTGAACTGTGTTGACATAATTTTCATTACTATATTGTGTTCTATTATAACAATATACTATGATGTGCGCATCCATTTTTGATGGCCACTTCAGTTGCTTCTAGTTTCTACTATGAAAAATGCCTTATAAACATGTTTATGTACTTCTAATTATGCAGGCACAAAAGTTTATCTTGGGTGCAAAATTAGGAGTGAAATGTCCAGATCATGGGGTATGTTCACCTCTGATTTACAAGATACAAATTAGTGCAATGTAACTGAGGAATTAGTGTAAAAATAATTTGATGGTAGAAATGAGATGATTAAAATCTCATCTACAAATTTACATTAACATGTTAGCAAGGATGTAATTAGAAAGATATATAATGTAAAGATGCTTATCTTACTGTTGCTTATAGTAACAAAACATCTTAGGGGGAAAGAATCCATGAGGAGGAAATTATAACTCTGCTGTATTTGTGCTATGCAACTATTAAATACAATATATTTATTGATATACAACAATCATGTTTATTGTGTAAGAAAACAGGGTGCAAAAAAAGTAAAGTGTGATTTCTGTGGTAAAGAAGAATAAGTTATATATAAAGCAGAATTATGGTTGATTCCCTTTTTTATATTTTCAATATTGTATGCATTTAAAAATATGCATGGTTATTAAATTTAAAATCAGAAATTATAACATGTTAATTAGGAGGATTGTATCCTGAGTCAAATTGAAAGACAAATTAAGAACATCAAGTAATACTCACAATATATAAAAAATGGCTAGTATACATAATGTACAAAGAATTCTTACAAATGAATAACAGTGGTAAGAAAATGGGAGGAGAGTAAAAATACTGTCTCTAAATAAATAGTAATGGTTAATAAATATATAAAACTTTTCAGTGTCAGCTTATGTAAAAGTTCATGGTGATTGAAGAGAAATTCTCATTTTCTCTTTGCATGTGTATGCATATACATATATGTGAAAACTGTAAATATTTAAAATATAATAAAAGATACAACTCAATTTGAGAGATTGTTCATTGATAGATTTTCTTGTAACTCATTAATGTCATCAATGGCAACACAGCTAAGTATAATTTCTTGCAAAAACAATGTGATAATATGTAACAAGAATCTTTAAAATTCAGAGTCTCACAATATGGGAAAATATATACATTTTAGATTGCAAAATTGCAGGGAAAATACTATATTTGTATATCTGCAATTCTATTTTCAGGTGATAAATGTGATACCTTTTATTCTTCAAATGGAATGCATGGAGCTGTGTATAATCAGGCATTCAACCTAAAGAAAGATTTGATCATGTTTCTTTGCTATACTTTTAAAGAAGTCCTGCTTTCCCAGAGGAAAAAAGTCCCTTGCTTCAAAACCATACCTTACTCATGTTATGGTTTGTTTGCATCACCTACAAATGTGAACAAACATTTTCAAGAGTGAAAATCCCTCACTTCAAAATAATGCTTTATCAATGTTACAGCTTTGTGGCAGCACATACGTATGTGAGGAATTTCAAGAATGAAACAAACTGCAAATAAAATTAGAATTAAAACATCTAATGGACACTTTGAGAACTTACTGAGAACTCTTTATAGCTTTTATCAGGTGGATATTGATGTATTATTGTCTATAGTACAATGTAACACTAGTTTTATGTTCTCTTTCACTTCATTTTTATTATAAAAATAAAAATGTTATTCATAACGAAATAAGTTGGAAACCACCTAATTTCCACACAACAGTGAATAATTACTTCTATTTGAATACAATATTGACAAAAAGTCAACACAATAGCTTTCAGTAACACGTTGGATGATGTAGAAAAAAGCCTTTCTACAGTACATAAACATTGTTAGGCTAGAAAGTGTGCTATAAGCTGGGTGTGGTGACCAGCGCCTACAATCTCATCACTTGAGAGACTGAGGCAAGAGAATTGAGGTGAGTTTGATAACAGCTTGGGTTACAGAGTGATAACCTGTCTGAGAACAGTCTAAAAACAGGATGGAGGAATATTCAGTGGTTGGGGGCATGCACTGCTCTTGTTGAGGACTCGGGTTTCGTTCCTAGCACCCACACTGGGCAGCTCCTAAGTTCCTGTAACCAACTCCAGCGGCAGTAATGATGCCCTCTCTGGCCTCTGAGTGCACCTGAATGCATGCAGTGTACATACAGACATGCAGGCACACACGGAAACCAAAACAGAAACAAAAGACTGAAAAGAACAACACATAGAGCCTGCACGCATGTCTTGCATTTTGTTGCAACGTGGTTGTGCTAATAAGACACTGCAAGGGAATATAGCTGCTGGGCTAATGCGGGCTGTTCCTCAATGACAGGGTCGCCAGCTCTTGCGTTTTTCTTCTATAGGAACCTGGAAGTATTCTGTCTACTGTTTCGTTCTTCAAAAATGACAACTTCACTATGCTTCAAATGAGCACTTTTCTCAGCTTTTCCTAGTTTCTGCATTTAACATATGTGGCTTCTAAAGGCTAGAAGAATAACTTTAAAGTACTTCCTTGAGGGTGGAGAAACTAATAATGAGGAATGTAACTTTTGTTATAGAGTCCTCTCGAGATTATTATTATATAATAATTAGTCTCCCAGCAACAGCAATTTTTAACACAAAGACGGATTATCTCACAAAGACACGGTGGCTCAGAAATAAGTGGTATTTTTAATGCAGCCCAGAGGCATGATGGGAGTCTGAGGAGCCTAACTGAAGCAGCAAGAAAGATTAGGACGGGTTTGGGGGACGGTCGGGTACATTGGGGCCTCTGTCCCTTCCTTCCCACTCCCATACCCTCCCCTATAATATTCTTTTCCTGTCCTCTCTCTTTCTTTCCTGTTTTTTTCCCCAGTATGTTTGGTTTTTTTGTTTTGTTTTTGCCTTTTGGCCTGTTTTATTTCCAGACTCAGTTCCTCTTGTAAGTTGAACATTCTTTCCAGAGCTGGAGAGCTGTGTGAAATGGCTATCAGAAGTCCAGAGAAAACCTATGAGCCCAGAGAACACTGCCTGACCTATGGCAGAACACCAGTGACCTGTACCTCAAATTCCTGGATATCCTGAAGACAATGGCTGATTTTTGCCACTCACCTAAGTCCTGCGGGTCCTGCACATTTTCATGAAAGAGAACAGAATTAGGGGTGCTGTTGTAAAACAGCGTATTGGCTAAATTGGGGCCATGAGGAAAATGAGTAAGATTCAGGCCAGACAAATAGTAGACTATGAAAATTAATATTTCTGCTTAAAAGGCAAAAGGCTGGTCGTAGTGGTGTACACTTTTAATCCCAGCACTTGGGAGGCAGAATCAAGATCTCTGAGTTCAGGGCCATCCTGATGTACAGAGCAAGTTCTACACAGAGAAACCCTGCCCTGGGAAAAAAAAAAAGACAAGAAACAAAAAAGATATTAAGCAAATCAATAACCAAAACAAACAAACAAACCCCCCCCAAAACAAAAAGTGGCTAAGTTCAATTGAGTTGACAAATGTATATATTTTGTTTTTATTTTTTGAAGTGGAGTGTTTCTGTGTAGCCCAGGCTGCCCTCAGTCTCACAGTGATCCCCCTGCCTCAGTTTTCACACTGCTAGAAAATACACGCATGAATTACAGCTTATCAAAACATTTCTGACTCCCACTTTCCCCTGAGACTGGCAATGAAAAAGCAAACTTTACTGGACTAATCCTTAATCTAGCTTGCAAATTCCTATGTTCTTTCTTGACAAATATTTATTCTTTGAATCTAAACGGGAGGACGGTTGTGCTAACATAAGGGACAGGAATTTGGCAAAGCGGAGCCTTGTTGGCGAAGGGTGTGAAAGCGGAGAGCTGTTTATTATCCTTCCCCTAGTCCCCCAACTTTAGGTCAGACCATCCCAGGCCCTTTCAAAGCACACACAGAGATTCTGGTTTCTGGGTTCTTGTACCTGACACCGAGTCTCTTGCTGGACAATCAAGTGAGGGCAGAACACCCAGCAGCTGGCTCCCTGTTACTGACAGGGCCCCCAGCCCGCCCTGGAGAGCGCGGACTTATCTTTATCACATGCACTTCAGACTGCTTCATCTCTGCAGCACTTACGTCATTTCCTTTGGCAAGTGAGCAAGAAGCCTCGATTCCCGCAGCATGCCGATGGTGGATCGCCAGTGGTGATTCTCCAGTACAGACATATTCTGGAAAGAAAGAAAACAAAAGCTGTGAAGGAGACGAGAGCTACATAGTGATCTTCCACAGCCGAACACACCTTGGGGGCAGCCAGTTTGTTTTTTTTTTTCTTTCCAGCCAGAGGCCGACCAGAAAAGAAAACTAAAGTAAAAGGGCCATGCATGGCCCTGCCCTCGGGGAGCGCAGAGTTCCTTGGGAGCCCTGAGGAATCTAGGTTGACTAATCCTGTTTCAAATAACATGAGCCTCCATCCGTGCTTTCCATGGGTCATGGAGGGCGGCCTTACATGGAGAAGAGCAAAGGGAAGCTTTTGAAGCAGGAACAGCTCACAGTAGGTGTCAGTGCTCTGCAGTCCCGACGGTCTGAGCACACTGAGCAGAGGTGGGTGTCGCTTCCGTGCTTATATGCTGTGTTGACCATCGCTGATAGGAACTGATGCCCAACTCCTACGGCAGCTGGCCACACAGACTGCTCAGTCCCGCTCAACGTTTTTCTGGTTATTGGCAGGTTGTAGTTCTTTTACCATAAGATTTTACTTTTAGTTCTGAATATGTGCACGTGAGTTCAGGTACTCTCCGAGGTCAGAAGAGGCCATTAACTTTCCTGGAGCTGGAGTTTCTGGGGGCTGTTAACCACTGGACTCAAGTGCTAGGACTCTCCTGTCCTCTGCAAGAGTGGTATGCGCCCTTTCCTGCTGAGCCATCTCTGTAGCGCCCAGTGACTGAAGTTGAAGAACGACTATCGGGGGACAGCTTTGTCTACCTTTATGACCAGAATGTTGATATTAGTCTGTAAAGTCAGTGAAATGAACTCTCTAGTTGCTTCCTTGCCCAGTTATCTTGATAAGCTCACGTTTGGGGACCGTCTATTATGTTTAGCTTCTCCCTTGAACTTACTGCTAGTGTAAGTTTGTCTTTCTGTTTTTGGTTTTTCTGAAACACGGTGGTAGCACTTACAGGCTGTCCTTGAACTTTACATCTAACCCAGGCTGGCCTGTAGCTGTCAGTCTGCCTGCCTCAACCTGCTGAGTTCTGGGATTATAGGAATGTACCACCAAGCCTGGCCTCTGTAGTATTTAACGAGCAATTTTAAATTAATTTAAAAAGATAATATTTAAAACTGAAAGAACACCATTTAATGCCACTTACGTGAGGCACCTTATGTAGTGAGAGTTGTGAAGTGGAAAGGTGGTTGGCAGGGGTGAGAGGAGCAGGGGATGGGGAGTTCTTGCTTAGTGGATGTAGACTCTTATAAGACGTTCTAGAGACAGGGTGAGGACAACTTCGTACCATTATGACTGTACTTCGTGCCACCGAATCACACACTTCAGAATGGGTGAGAAGGTAAATTTTATAGTGTGTATTTTATCACAGTTCAAAAAGAAAAAAAAGGAAAGCAAGGAAAATTGTTGTTCTAAGTTTGCTTCCTCCTTCTGTGACAAAGACCATGACCAAAAACATCTGGGAGGAAAGGGTACATTTTATCTGAACCTTTATCTCACTCTTTAAATAATGTTATTTAATGTTATTGCTTCTCTGAGGGAAGTCAGAGCAAGACCCTGGAGGCGGGAACTGAGGAGGGACTGTGGAAGAACACTGCTTGTCGGCTTGCTTAGCCTGCTTTCTTAGCTTACAACTTGTCCAGGGATGGCACTACCTCCAGTGAGCTGGACCCTTGACATCAGTCAGCAGTCAAGAAAATGCCCAGCTGGGTGTGGTGGCTCACGCCTTTAATCCCAGCACTCTGGGGGGCAGAGGCAGGCGGATCTCCGTGAGTTAGAGGCCAGTTTGGTCTACAAAGTGAGTCCAGGACAGCCAGGACGACACAGAGAAACCTGTCTGAGAAAAAACAAACAAACCAAACCAACCAACCAGCCAAACAAACAAACAAAAAACCCTAAGAAAATGCCCCAGAGACTTGCCTAGAGGCCAATGTGATGGAGGCATTTCCTCAGTTGAGATTCTTCTTCCCAGATAAGTAGCCAAAATCAAAACCGAAAACACCACCACCAAAACCAAGCAGATAAAACAAATCTTACAATCTTAATCTTCAACTTATTTTTAGCAAAGGAAAAGAGAAGCCCCACATGTGACATAATCCGTGAACAAAGAACAAGAAACTCAAAACAACAACAACAACAAAACCAACAAGGAAAACAAGTTCAAGAAAGCAGCGATTCTTGCTTCTTAAATCTCTCCAGGACTCCGCTGGGCTGAGCTTTTTGAGTCTGTGCTTCAAGCCCATCCTCAGAGAGACCATTAAGTCGCATTTGCCTCTTTCTTGCCAAGCAGTCATTATTTTTTATTTACCACTTGACCGTGTTTGAACCAGTGATGAAATGTTGTCACTCTCATCCACTGGCCTATTATTTCCTTTTTGGCATGAGCCACACTCAACAAAGGAGAATGTGTGTTAGAAGTGACGTGCTAGACTGATTTATTCTGATTGTGAAGATTTGTGAGCACGGAGCATGATAGGTTAGCGTGACGCAACATGCTCAACCTTGGTTGCTCGTGAGCTCACTGCCAGATTAATCCAAGCAGATACAAACGCGAGTTACCTCCCACCGGCGTTTTCCAGGGGCCAAAAACTGTAACAAGACCTAATGGCAAATGACACCACATCTCTGTTGAGTGGAATGAAAGTGTCAGGAGGCTGGCCGTAGGCACTGTTTTGCATGCCAGCCTGACTTAACGTCTTCATTAAAGATCTTCCTGCAGACAGAATACAGGGCATACGTAGGAAATTTGCTGGTGCGAGTGTACTTGGATAAGACTATCAAGGAAAGGAGGGGACACTGAGGGAGGGGCCCTGGTGTCTGTGATTGCAGACCGATTTGTGTGGGAAGAGTCTCATAGAAACGAGAGTTTGGTCAGGATGGCTTTGGAACCAGGGCCACTCCTCAAAGGAATAAGACATGAAGGGCAATGAAGAGAGGGCACGACCAAGCACCGTGTTTGGGCTCGGTGCTTTATTTAATGCCCACTTAACTCAGGTGTAACAAACGCTTGCCCTGGGAGGCAGCGTGGGGGCCTAGCACGCACAGGGGCGGTACAGGAGCGTCTCCAGCTGATGCCCGTGTTAAGACCCGGACCATGCACATGCTCCTTGTTGCCTCCCAAGAATTTCCTCCATGCTGCTGTGTCTAAGCGCCCAGAAGCCACAACATTACAAGCTCACAGATACCTGCAATTAGACTTAATTTTGCCCTCGATTTTCAGAATTGATATCTAAAAATGTAAGTCATTCGGTTATGTCTTGCTTATTTGTAAACATTAGCATTTTGTCATCGTGTTTTTGCATATTAAATGTATTCAGGGAGTCTAAACATCATTTGCTTTTAATGCCTGTTCGTTTCTCCTAAAAAAAAATCACATGAATAATGTATTATTTAAGTCAGAAATTTTAAATCAAGATTTACCCCTGTAACTGCTAGTTTCTTTCCTTCCTTGATTATGGGGCTAGAATCCAACACCTCACACGTGCTAAGCTAGGCATAAGCTCTACCTCTGAGCTATACCACCAACCCTGGACCAAGAATTTTATTATTTATGTACTTACCGATTTTCATGTGTGTGTGGCATGTGCCTGTGTATGTGTGTGTGTGCCGTGTTTGTGCCCATGTACGGGCAGAGGGCAGCAATGCTCTCCTTTATTGCTCTCTGTCTTATTCCCGTGAGGCTGGCTTTCTGAGCTTGTAGCTAGGCTGGTGGCCACCCTGTCTCTGCCTCCTTCCTATCCCCAGGGCTAGGTGTATTGTCATAGCCAGCTTTTCACACGGGTGCTAGGAATTCAATCTCAGGTCTTTATGTCCACACAGCAAGTGCTCTTACCCACTAGGCCATCTCCTCACGCCCTAGAATTTTAGTTTAATGCCATGTATTTATATCTGTGAAATCGCTATTATAGCTTTACCATATTTCTCTGCAACAAAACTAAGTGCTATAAGCTGATTTCTCTAATTTGGGCCTATAAAATTTAAATAGTTTCTGAGATTGAGTTTATAGTGTAATTATTCTTCGTAGCTAACTGGCTTTTAAAAGCACTGAAAATTTGGGGAAATAATTCTTTGGAATAATCAAAGTTATTGGTAGTTATTTTAGGACACTGAAGGGTGTGTGTGTGTGTGTATGATTCTGGAGTCTCAATTTCAGGAGACATCTTTTAATATCTCTAATGGTTCATTTGGTGTTTTAAAAATGAACACCAAAAAATCGCACAGGCAATATGTGCGACCCAGAATGAGGAAGAGGTAAGCCTCTTCTCTGTAAGATGGAGAAGGGTGATCGTGAAAGGTGTTATTGTCTCTGTACCACAATAGAGGCCATAGTGCCACATAAAGAAGTAAAAGAAGTAAATACTTGTTGAATCAGTACGGAATCGTTAAAAGGAACAAGATTTGAATCTTGGGCCAATATCTGGTAGAAGCCAGAGTTGGAATTTTCTGTTGTGAAATCCTCAGACTTTTGTTAGAGACAAAGATGTTTTTAAACTATTATATCAGCTGGTTCTTCTTCATTACATATTCACAGATAACCAGATAAAATGACTCCAGAAGTAAAATATCAGGCAGCACTTCGTAACTGCAGAGTGCAAGTAAGATCACTGTACAGAATCTTAGTCATTCCAACCCATCCTGAATGGTTTACTCAGCTTACATGACAATCAGTGGAAACAACAGTGGCGTATCCGCTAGCCGTGTGCTGGGCACTGACAACAGAGTGAATGCATGGCCAGGACTTGCTGACCATTTTTAGCATAGCATCTGTTTGTTTGTTTGTTTGTTTGAGGCTCAGGCAGGGGTTGGGTGGGTGCGTGGTGGGAAGACGGGCTTGGTTGAACAGCAAGGCTGTGATGAGAATCCTAAGGTTGGTGCTGGTACCCTGTGTGTCTGACTATTTACAGAATCTTGGTGAACAGTGGGTTTCTTAGCAAAAACTCTGTGTGGCCAGAATTGGGTTTGAGGAAACTCCTCCCGGCTGCACAATGGGGGAAGGACTGTAACCAGGCAACAGGGAATAATGTGGGTATAAGGAGGCAGGAGGATGTCCATGTCCTGAACCCGGGAAGAGAAGGCTGAGATCAGGCTAGGCACTGGTGTTCCTAGAAAACTGTCAGGAATGAACTGGAGCAGCCCTTCTGTGACAGGCTTCTCTGACTTTGACAGTGGCCCATCGCATAGTCCAAAAGAGGCAGACTGAGAAAAAGAAGATAGTTCAGACATGGCTGGGGAGGTGAGAACATGTGGTAAGATGATCCCACCTTAAGGTCCCTGACACCCTCACCAGGAGGGGAAGGAACACCAGGCACCACACCGGTCTGCCCTGGAGAACCGTCAGCTCAGCAATTTCACACTGTCCCAGTGGCAATATATGTTCATACCTCCGATCCCATATGCTTGTAGTCTTAAGGATAATCTTTAAAATTTTTATTTTGTGTATATGTGTGTGTGTGTAAGTGTGCAGGGCACTATCCTGCACTTGTGCATCTAGAGGTTAGTGGTCGGCTCCAGGTGTCTCCTTCTATTACTCTACACCTTATTTTCGAGACAGGATCTCTCTACTGCTCCCAGAGCTGACAGCTTCAACTCGAGTGGCAGCGAGTCTCAGGGATCCTACTCCCTCTGCTTTGCCAGCGCTGGGTTAGAGGCTTACCATAACCACCAGGCCTAACTGTCATGCAGGTGCTGGGGATTCTAGCTCAGGTCCTCGCGCTTCCATGGCAACCAATGAAGCCATCTCCTGAACCCAAGAATAATTTTCACCTGAATGTTGAGAGAATGGATAACCTTCTACCTTTGTGGCCATAGGAACCACTAGAATTTTAATTAGGAAAAACAAAACCTGTACACCATCAGAGGCAAAAGAACTCCGCTCCTTCTTTTTCTTTTCTGAATTACCAACTATGATGTCCCCTAGAGACAAAACAATCTCTTTGATTGCTGGCATTTAATAAACCACCAACACAGGTTTTCAAATTAAATCAAGAGGCTGTCTGTCAAAGAGTATCTGGCATAGCTGAATTGCTGCCATGTAAGACAGCTTTTCTTTCTGTTTTTTTTTTAATAGTGATTACCTTCTTCCACATCTATCTATCTATCTATCTATCTATCTATCTATCTATCTATCTATCTATCTATCTATCTATCTATCTATCTATGGTAATGGGGCTTGGACCTAAGGTCTTATACAGACAGGCAATCTCTCTACAACTGAGCTCTACCCCAGTTTTCTTTTTTCTGAAATAGTTTGAGACAGGGTCTCTTAAATTGCCTTGACTCTGCAATCCTGCTCCTTCAATCTCCTTGAGTAGCTGGGATTCTAGGCCTGTGCCACTGTGTCTGCTGTTCCCACTCTATTTATTTGAAGCTTCCTTTGATGAAAATACTTAGAATGATGTTGATTAAACTGAGAGTCTGGTATCCAAAGGAACCATACGCTTTCCCACTTTTAAATCTAGAGGATACAGGAAGAAAAACAACAGCCTGAATGTGGTTTGTGTTTTCATTCTTAATTGCTCACGAAAGGACTCTGGAAGTAACAGTTTCTGCTCGGCTCTCGCCTCACAAACCAAATGGTCTCCTTGGAGATATCCCAAGGGCCTTATCTGGGAGGTCTCACAGGAAGAGAAGTTCAAAATAAGACCTTAGTCTTTGACAACTCTCTAGCTCTGCTTTGAACCCTGCTTGACTATTCTTTCTTTCATTCATTTTATCTGCCCAAGACTGATCCCAGAACAAGGAATATAGGTTCACCTGCTGTCCATGGAAGGCCTGTTCACATTAGGGCCAGAGAAACTTACTGAAGCAGAAAACTAATTTTGACTCTCCCTCATAGAGTTTAATACTATACCTAGTACACCTTTCATTCCACAGAAATTATAAGGGCATGAATAATCTTTGAAATTATGTATTTTGAATAGCAGCCATGGAGACATTCCTCCTGGAATGTCAGCTTGGTGAGTGTGATTCAGACTTTTTAAAGGAAAAGGAGGCCGGCCGTGGTGGCACACGCCCTTAATCCCAGCACTCGGGAGGTTTCTGTACATTTCTACAGGGCTCCAGGACAGTTAGGGCTGCACAGAAAAACCATGTCTCGAAAAACCAAAACAAGTAAATAGAAAAAGGAGTTTGAAATGTTACTCCCCACCCCTGCTTGCCTGTAGCAAATGGTTAAAAAAAGCCACACACTTGTGCTGAACCTCACAGAATGGGAAATCGTAAAGCTCCACGGAAGAATTAACCACACGGAGTGATCTGTCTGTAGTTCATATGTAGCTGGAATGCATCAAGAGGAAATACATTTTAGATTAAACTGGAAGCAGTCCTCTTTAAAACTGTGGTGGCCATTACCAAATCTGGTGCTATGCTTACTTTGCAGCTTGCTGAGCCTATCTGTGACGCTGGTGTGTGTGTGGGCGTGTAGGAAGTGAGTTTCTGGGCCTTCCCCTCACACCCTCTCCCTCTGGGTGTACCTTCCTTGACACATGGACTGCTTTTATTCTGAGTGCGGCCCTTGGTGGAAGTGCCTGCAGCGTCCTCAGGCCCTCAGACCCTGGTTGTCAGGTCAGCTTGTGAACGGGGGCCAGAGTGCAGGCAATGGGGGGGTGCCCTCCTCGGACCCCGCCTTCACCCCGGCTGCCCCTCTCTGCTTATCTCAGAGCAGAGGTTTGTGCTGGAGCGCTGTGCGGTGATCTTCACCAGAACGGAAGGCTCACAGGAGGAGGACAGGAACGGTCTCACACTCCATTTACAGTCAGCCTGGACTGCGGGGAAGTCACGCACAGCGTGTTCTCACAGCCGCACGAACCACGGCTCACCTCCCCTGTGGTTCTCTCCTTGATTAAATGTGTATGTGAGCGTATAGCGTTTGTGCTTATTTGTATACCCATCTTGCACATTGTTTCTGAGCCCTCTTCCAAGTCCTCTCTTTCCAGCCTCCTCCTCCTTCCTGTCAGGGATCAGACCACACAGCCTAGATTGTTGTGTCTCCTGGAGAGAGCAGGAGCACATTTTACTGCACCAGCTAACATCTTTGGATACAAAGAATTACACAAAATCGATACTAAATATTAAAAAACAACACCTGTGAATGTTCTTTAGTTAATTCTTCAAAAGTCTCTCAAACTAGAATTAAGTTTGTTTAGATAATTCTCATTTTGTGCACCTGAATTTGAACTAATGTTTAGGGCAGTGAGTATATTTCCTTTATTTTTGGATTCCTTGCTGATCTATCTAATAAAAAGCCAACAGTTAAAAATATACAAGGCTATACAAACTGTATTTAAAATCCAGGAATTTTGTACACCAAAGACAAAAGGGCCGAAAAGGAAATTAGGGAAACAACACCCTTCACAATAGCCACTAATAACATAAAGTACCTTGGGGTGACTCTAACCAAGCAAGTGAAAGACCTATATGAAAAAAATTTCAAATCTCTGAA
>CM053767.1:7218631-7247102 GCA_028658305.1 Pachyuromys duprasi
TTTTTTTTATTGTATTAGGCTATTTACTATTCACAAGGAAATAAACAATAAAAATTATTAAACATGATCTCTACTTCCAAAACTTTGAGTAAAAAAATTCATTACAGCTGGGTGACGCTTTTAACTCCAGCTCTCAGGAGACAGAGACAGGCAGAGCTCTGAGTTTGAGGCCAGTCTGGGCTACAGAGCAAGTTCCAGGACAGCCAGGGCTATACAGAGAAAATTTGTTTTGGAAAAAAAAAAAGAGAGAATTTATTATTTTGAGAAAATCATTTTACACGAATCAGATTGGGATATGTTTTTGAGATTCTATTTTTATTAATTACTGGTGAGAGCATAACTTTTTATTAATAATATTTGGTGTTTTTGGTTTTATGGCTTTAGCATCTGCATACTTCTTTCTGATTTGTCTGAATAAGAAAGCATTTTATATATTTTCAAAATATTTATTTATTTAATCGTGTGTGTGTTTGTGTGTATGGTGTGAGCGTGGATGTGTGGTGTGAGTGTGTGTGGTGTGAGTGTGTGTGTCTTGCTATATAGCCCAGGCTGGCCTCAAGCTCTAGGTCTGCCTCTGCTTTTCAAGAGTTAAGATTGCTGGTATGAGTCACCATGTCCGGTGGCGACCTATGCTTGTATGTGCAGGTGTGTGGACATGTCAGGTCAGAGGGCACCGCTTCAGAATCCGTCCTCTTGCGGGACCTGGGCATTGAACTCAGGGATAGAGGAATATGTAGAGGATACCTAGTGAGCCATCGCACTGGCCCAATTGTGTCTTTTTATGAACTGCAATGCTAAAGCATACTTTTGTAATCTTTATTTTAAATACAAATGAGTCAACACCAGCATATACTTCATTGTTATGATTTTCAGGCTAAGGAGAAATTAGAATGATACGTTTTTACGTTAGTTGGGATGGATCAAGCAGCCACGGTCGACAGGTTTCCTTTGACTAGTGAATACATTTGAGAAAGTCAGTGCTGACAGGGATAGAGTCTGCCGGGTTGCCGAGGTGTAACTGAGGACAGTCCTTTATCCCCCCGCCCCCCATTCAAATGTCTGTTTTCATCAACCGACAAGCTCCTGAGATAGTTTTGGAAAATTAGTTTCATTTTATGTTTTTGTTTATTTATTTGTTTTGTTTTTCTGAGACAGGGTTTCTCTATGTAGTCCTGGCTGTCCTGGAACTTGTTTGAGGCGAGGCTGGCCTCAAACTCACAGGAATCCTCCTCCCTCTGCCTCTCGAGTACTTGGATTAAAGGTGTGAACCACTATGCCCATCTTTTTGGTTTATTTTTAAGCTCATCATAAAAACAAACAAAAAAACAATTGTAACTGTAGGCACTGGCCGATGGTCCACGGGATCCAGTAATTAGCAAGATGCCAAGAGGACCCTACCTCTGTAACGAAAGCCCTTGGATGGAGAAGGGGCTTTTCTTCGTGTTCCAATTGTACTTTACTGGAAATAAATATACCCCTGAGCTGAAAACTCTTCCTTAGTGGAACTGTTTTATGATACTCTATTAAGAGTTCTTTTAAATCACACAACAAAACAAAATCTAAAATTGGGATACACGACTCTCCCGCATGAAACAATTTTGTTAACGATAGCCGAAGTAGAACTGAAAACTCCTAAGGGCATGTGGCTGAAATCCTAGCACCTGAGCGGCTGAGGCAGGAGAGCTGAGAGCTTGAGAGAAATAATCTAAGCTATATTGTTAAGCGTGAAACTATTTTGGCTCATGTGAATCCTTGCCTCAAAACAAACAAACAACAACAAAGTTAAGAATATTTTGAGAGTAGTAGTAAAGGCCAGCAAATCATGCTGGAGAACTATTTTAGAACAACAACAACAACAAAAATACATCTTTTATCTTTGATAACAAACCTTTCATTCCAAGGCCAATAAAGTTTAGAAATGGGTCCAGAGATTCAGATCTGAATTAAAATCACAGGTAGGAAACAGATATTTAAGATCTGCAAGTACCAGCTTCAACTGACCACAAAGGATGAGATGGTCTCCATGGAGACACATATTTTAAGGTACAAGAGTAGGTTCATGGATCCTGTTTGTTGACTTAGGACAGTTTCAAAGCTGCTTCTGGACAAACTAAGGTGTTTTTGTGTGTGTGTCTGTTGTTTTTGTTTTTTGTTTTTTTCCAAGACAGGATTTCTCTGTGTAGCCTTGGCTATCCTGGACTAACTTCGTAGCTAAGGTTGGCCTCGAACTCACAGCGATCTGCCTGCCTCTGCCTGCCTGTGCTAGGATCACAGGCGTGCGTCACTGCGCCTGGCTCAAAGTGAATTTTTTTGGATACCTTTGTACATCAGTTTAGCTTTCTACATGGCACAGAGTGTCTCTAATTCTAACCATGGTCTTTGGATGTAGCTTGTGTCACTGAAGGTGACCATCTTTGAGGGCAAGAAGAAGGTTCAAGCTGGGCACCTGAGGCAATCGACTGTACTGACTCCTCATTCAGCTTTTTTTTTTTTACTCTTACTTTGATTTTTTTCTTACCTGATACAGGTTGGCAAGGTGGTGATTAGTTTTGATCAGAAACGGCTGGTTGACCCCTGGGTGGTCAACGTCATGAGCTGCTGCAGCCAGGAGTCCAAGCATGATGTCCAGAGGTGTGAGGAAGCTGGCCAACTGTTAAAAAATAAAACCCAGAGGTTCATGGTTATCTGCTGATAGTCAGTGAGGGACAAGCACACAGGACTGCAGGAGTAAGACAGGGGGCAGTGTGGGAAGTCACTGGGCCAACTCAACCTGTGCTTTCCTGCAGTCTTTCTCTCCCGCTAACAAGTTCTGTTGCTGCAGCGACATAGCCTGTGGGCAGCACTGATGACTGCTAGGCAGGAGAAGCAGGGAAGCCAGCCTCACTCATAGAGAAAGTTGCCTTAACTGAAGCAACTATGACGTTTACACTATCATTATGTCTTTATTCCCTGACTCTGGGTTGGTTCATTGCACCAGCGGGTGCTTGCTAGGAAGACTTGGACATTCACCGGTTTTCTTGGATTCTGAGTCAAAATCTCTCATTAGCCAAGAAATAGGACGTGAAACTGGAGCTCTGATCCCATTTATTGATCAAAACCCACAAGCTGGGAAGCCTTTTCCAGGAAAGCTCAGGGCTAGCAGTGTGTGTGGCAAAGGTCCGCCACACAAGTGCTGGTCTTTGGGACCACCGAGGATACACAAGAGGTGGCTTGGGTTTTTTTCTGGCCTCATGGAGCCTTGAAAATCAATAAGCTATGAAAGGAAATCTTGGAAAATCTGCATCTCTCTTCATGGACCTAGGTCCTAGGGCTGACACTGGAAATGTTAGTATGAATGATTCCTAACACTGGGAAATTCGGGGCTTAGCGATATGCTGACTTGGCATCTCCACATGGCTGAGCAGGCACCTGGGTCTTGCTTTACCTTTGGCTCCTTCAGGTAACAGTGCATGGCCTGGGTGACATCAGCTGCGTGAACAGCGTTGTGGTATGGGTTGTGACCATGGTAATCTTCCTGAACCATGACTAGGAGGAAAATAGAAAGCTTAGTCAGCCAAAAGCGAAACGAGAATGACATAGCAGGTGAGACTTATTTGAGGTGTTTTTTTGCTTAAAAGTATCAGAGCTTCCAAAGTGCACACCCGAGGGGTCGTTTCAAAATGAGGTGACTTGCAGGCCTGTGCCACAACTGGGCTGTTCCCAATGGGGAGGAAAGGAAGAGAAAAGCCAGAAGGGTTCATGAAGCTTTTGGGCTTTCTCCCCTCTTCCATAAATCACTCCTTGCTGGCATTTCATAAAGGTTCTCATTGACAGGAAAAACAAATGCGGAGGAAAAAGGACATTTTATTTCACACCATCGTTTAATTATCTGTGTCTGCTGCCATTTATTAATAACATGCCATAGATGACGCTTTCTTTCATAGCCTTGTGTGTTAGATTCCTGCTATCCAGTGATTGGATTACCTTGAATAACAAACACTCAAGAAAAATCTAGGCCTCCGGCAGATAGCTATAACAAGGCTGCAGTGATCCAAATGAGGCCTCCTTGGTTCACGTCTCCCCTGTACAGTGCCTTATCTTTCATGCTCCTCTAGCACAATGCAAGGCTTATAGTGCCATGTCCAACAATAGGGAATCCAGTTTTGGTTTGTTGCTTAAAGAAGCCAAGACTCTGTTTCAGCAATAACCAAGCCAATGCTTAGGATGCAATATATTTAGTGCATTTAGAATGTCCAGACTTAAAATAGCCGTATCCTTTTAGCCTATGCTACGAATCAGGCTCCAGGTTCTGCTGTTAATTCGGCTGTCAAGACTGTTTTTCTTATATGTTCTGGGGGCACATATACATGTCCAAAGAATCTGTATCTCTTTGGGGCAATCAAAATTATTTGGCGCTTCCCTTGTTCATTACTTTGCTCAAGCAATTAAAAAAAAATCAGCCTGAGGTTGCTTATGATTCTGAAAAGGAGCCAGGCTGTGGCTGGTTTCACAGATTTCTACTATACTGTGTATCTTTTTTTATTCAGTAGGCCTGTTTCATATTGTATTTAGGCTCTGGCTATGTCACTTGTCTGTGATGTGCAAATTACTTGACCACAATCCTCAGCTTTCTTCCCTGCCTTGGGGATGACAATAGTGTGAGTCCAAGTGTCTTTGCGTGACTCCTCTATTCATGCATGCAGGTCCCTAAAGAGGACCCAGGAGACGCAAGTGCAGTGTGAGCCTGGTGGCCGATGCTGCTTTTATCTTCTTCCTGATGGCACCGACTCAACTTCCAAATTCATAGTACAGCCACATGGCAAGTCAAACACTTGGAGATGTGCTACACGGCAGAGGCAAGCCATCTGGCGATGAGACTCTACCTTGGATAAATCATATGGGGAGATGAGAACAAACATAGAACCAAAGGCAAAATGGGGCTGTTTTTAGAGAAAGAGCGATGGCAAGATTGTGTGTAAAGATGGCGGACTTAGACCTGTCTGTGAGGCCCTGTCACTTACTAGTAATTAGCCTTGGGAGAGTAATGAAACCTCTTGGGCATTCTCCGTGACTGTGATATGAATGGTGATAATAATGTCCAGCTTGTGAGTTTCTTCAAATAATTAGACATAAATTACCTGAAGCATTCCACCTGTAGTGAGTGGTATGTAAATAGTGGTTAAAATTCATGTTAAAGATTTTCAGCAACTCATGTTGTGACTAGAGTTTTCTGGGGGCATATCTCATTGGAATTTTATTAGTATGAGAGCATGTTAGAATTGTCTTCACATCCATGTACCATTGGTAGTTTTCTTTATAGATCCTTAGTGTGTTGGAAACATACTCCATTAACCTAATAGCTTATCAATGACTTAGGTCAGGTATGTATGTTTAAAAACTAAGATTAAATCCTGTAAGACTGATCTGAGGTCTTTTTCTATCATGCCATGGTTCTTAACACTTTATTTACAATTATTTCTGTTTTGTTGAGATTATAAAATATTTACATCCTTTCCCCCTTCCTGTTCTCTCTCTAGACTCTTGCATATACTTCTTCCTGCTCTTTTTCAAATTCTTATACACACACATACATACCCACCCCTCAATGCACAAATACAGCCTGCTCAGTCTGTAAATGTTACCTGTGTATGTGTTCTCAGGGCTGACAATTTGGGGTTGAAGAACTAAACAGCATACTCTTCCCTAGGGAAGACTGTTTCGCCCATTCCCAGCATTCCTTAGTTGCCTATTGCTCTTTGTGTAGGGGAAGACCTCGTGGGATCTCCCCCACATCATGTCTGTTGTTGTCCTTGTTCAGCTCACAAGGACATTGTTTCTTGATGCTTGCAATCAAAGAGTTATGAGTTGTCCTTATTCCTTGGTTGTGTAGGAACAAGAAAGAGAAAAGACTTACCCAAAAACCTGTGCAGGGTCACCATATCCAGCTTGAAGTGGTGGATGAGTCCATGGGTGTTGAAGAGGTGGCACAACAGAGTTACCAGACTGTTCCCTGGAGAGTAATAGGACACACTTTATTTTTATTAAAAAAAAACACTAGCAAGATTGAAAATAAGATTTAAATTCTCTGAAAGGAGGTTTCTCTGATAGAATATTTCCCCACGTTTAATTTGAAGTTACAAATACTATGATCTTTTTCTGGGTTTCTATCATATGAATAAAATTCGTTCTTATCTTTTTATACCAAAAGAAAATAAATTACTACATTAAGGAATTTGTCTATTGAGCGTGCATGTAATTTTAAAAACACACAGTGCCTTGAAATACGCTTTAAGTCACTTCCAACTGACTTTTCATTGCAGAGCTAGTTAAGTCACTATACTGCTCAACCATAGTTGCCCGTTCTTCTTATGACACTTAGCCAAGAGAACACTGACTTTGATATGTTTCACAATTCAGGCAAGAAGGGCTGCAAAATTAAAGCTATAATAGCATTAACATTCAAGAGACTTTATCTATCCAAGGATAATTATTTTGAATTTTAATTAATTAGTTTATTTATTATTGAACTAGGCCTCACTATATGTAGCTCAGACTAGCCTCAAATTCATGTCCCAGAATCCCCTGTTTCTCAAGCTTCACCATGCCTGCCTGACAAGCATTATTAATAATTTAAGAAAGTATTTCAGAGCTTATTTAAGACTTTGCAATGGATTGACTGCCCACATTTCTTCAGTGGAATGTTTTAGGGTACCTGATTCAATTGATTTCCACAAATTTCATTGCCTTGGAGCTATTTTTGAACTCTCCAAGTTAGTGATAATGAGTAACACTGCAAATGATTTTTGTCCATAGATATTTAACTGAAGCTTGTCTGGTGACCTCTCACAGCTGTGTATAAATGAGTTTCAGTGTGTCTTACTGTGTGTGTGTCTTTAAGATTTACTCTTTAACTGTTGTGGTATGTTTTTTTTTAAATACTACAGGAGGTTTTTGTTGTTGTTCACATATAATTTTACATATCCATATGCATGTCCAGCTGATCCAACAAGAGCATAAAACAGTACAGACTCCACGCATATCATATAAATTTTAGTTAGCTTTCCGTGGAGTGAAAATCCAGGCTATGATCTTACAGTGCTTGTGTCTTACAGCACATTGCTTGCCAACGCAAACGATGTTGAGAAAGCCGTGAGCAAGGACTTAACGCACAAATGAGACCGATGATGGGTCAGACCAACATCAATGTTAAATGAGGTTTTCACTAGCCTAAGTTTATCCACAGTTTTTAAATGTATTTGATTATTTCGTTAGGTAGAGCTTTTATAGACTTAAGAATACGAAGAGAAGGCTCAATGGGATGTTAAGTTTTCAGCTACAGCCTATGCTTTTACATTCTCTCCTTGGCAATTGCTTCCTTCTGATGATGCCACACCTACTTGAGGGGACACCCTGCCATGGTATCCCTCAAGAAACTGTGTTAAGCACCTTGCCCATGAGAGTCAGGACTGGTCTGATATGCTTTTGTGTGTTCATGTTTCACACAACCAAAGTATTCTAGGAGGAAAGAATGCAATCAGTGGTTTCCTAATGTTTTTGGGATCACAGGTCAGCAGGAAACCATCCTAACATGCTGAGGTCAAACTTAGTCCTCATTCTTCATCTCGATTAATTTTTCCTCCCTGGTCTGTCTTGACTGACTATAGATTTATGAGAGTGGGAAAAGGAGGAAGAAAAAAGCAATTTGTCTAAAAATACAATTTGTTTCTCATGAAATGAATCCACTTCATGGTGTGTATTTTAGGGAGAATTCTTTGGGGGTAACTTACCATTTGTCAAGCGATCAAACAAGAAAATGTCAAAGTCCCACATTCCAACTTTGGAGAGCATATGCTGAGAAGGCAAACAGAAAACAATGCTCCAATGAAGCACATCTAGACTCAAACATTTACTTATAGACACAGTGATGGACACAAATACAAAGTTGGAAACAGTAACATACTACTTTACATACAATGGATTCGGAGGAAACCGGTTTCTACTCCATTCATTCATACCAGCTCTGAGGTTTAACTACCTGGTTTAATATCAGCCACTTCTCTTCCTGGACCTTGGGTACATCCTCAACTTCTCCAATCCTCATCTGAAAATGTGGCTTGTATTATCTATATCAGAGGGCTGTTTGGACACGTGGAGAGAGGTAGTGCTGTGTACTTCAAGTGCCTGTCACAGTGCGTGTTCACAGGGAGCACAGGTGTAGTGTCTGTTAAACCAGGGCATGTACTGAAGGGAGATGCTTTGCAACTTTTTTTTTTTTCGGTTTGCCTTTGTGGTGTTTGGGATTAAACTCAGGATCTTGTGCATTCCAGGCAAGTACTTTACCACTGAACTGCAGCCCTAGTTCTTACAATGAAAAATTAAAAACGAATTGAAAACCATTGCTTAGCACATTGTTTTGCTCAATGTGGCATGCATGTACATGTATAGGAAATTGAAAAATGAGTAGCTGAACATAGCAGATAATTCAAAGACCTACTGTGTATAATGCAGACTGATTTAGAAATAAATGCGACATACAGGTTGCAGTGGTTGATCCTCTCTGTACCATAGTTCCTAATAGTCACTAACGCAAGGACTAACCCATGATCCTCTCTGCCCCTCAGTGGTTCTGTGTACTGTGAAAAATCCAGTACTCAGCCCTCACAGTCTGTTAAAGAACAAAGGGAGGCCTGTCTGTTTGGATTGAACCTTTATCCAAATCATACACTGTGAAAAGCAAACTCAGGCCCTGTCTTCTGTCAGGCAGACTTCTGGTCCATTGTCCTATATCTTAGCATCACCTTTTAAAAATGTGTCCGCCTGGAGGAGAGAACCCACCATGAATGCTCTGTCATTGCAGTGACTATCCACTACCTAGTCAACCACCTACCAACCAACATCTACCAATCAAACAGCAATCACACCTGAACACTAAACCAACTGACTAACTACCAGCCACCCACCAACAAATCAACCAACTACCAACCAAGTAATCAACCAGCCACCAATACCAACCAACTACCAACCATCTGATAGTAAGTCAACCACCAAATCATCCAACCACCAACTACCAACCAACTAATCAACCAACTACCAACCAACCAAGTAATCAACCAGCCACCAATACCAACCAACCACCAACCATCTGATAGTAAGTCAACCACCAAATCATCCAACCACCAACTATCAACCAACTACCAACTAACTTATCAACAACTACCAACCAAGTAAACTAACCACCAACTATCAACCAACTTATCAACAACTACCAACCAACTAATCCACTAACTACCAACCAACCCCATGATTCATTCAGTTTCACCCTTAGGTTGTTGTAAGGTCTAATTAACTTTTATCCTTTTATAGACAGAAGATTGGGAGTTGGTTCCTCTGACACTATTTATTATTTATTTATTATTGATTTTTAAGTGGCATATATGTAGTAATATATCCTTGTATGGAGATACTATGAACCATGTAAGCTACAAATTTTGACCTGTTTAAATGGTGGCAGTTTGCCCCTGAAATTTAAATTCCTTTGGCAAACTTAAGCTCCAAGTAACTTGAAAATTGTTTTTAAACAATCACGCATTGAGTTCTATCTTATTAGATCAATGTAGAGTGAAAATAATGTATTATTAAAAGCTTTTGGAATGACTTAAAAACAACAATAGGCTAATAGCCTAAATGTAGCGTTAAGAGCTGATAGTTACTGGGGGTGTTTGCAGTTGCCATTACACAAGACGATTTAATGTATTAAAAAATGTAGCCACACTCTAATTAGTGGTCTTTCAGACCAAGACTTTACTTTGTTTAGCACTGTATAAATACATTTCCTACACTTTTCAAAGTGAAAATAGCTAACATGTATTTGTCACGAGTATTTAAGCATGGGGACATGCTTTACTTCAGGATTGGGTGTGTAGCTCAATAGTGGATCACGTACTTACTTAGCTCGAATAAGCCCTAGGTTTAATCCCCAGCATCTCCTACCCCACAACTACAGTGACTCCATGTTATATCTAGAAAATCTTCAATTACCTCTGTGAGGTACTGTTTCTATTACCTCTATTTCGTGTTTGAGAAAATAAATCCAGGTGTGTTAAATAACAAACCTAAACTCACACTGCCCCGTAGAGGCAGAGTTGGGTTCAGATCCAGGTGCGGTCAGCTAGGGCAAAGGCTCTTGGCCACTGCCTGCTGGTGGGAGACCTAGAGGCTTACCCTTGCTTGTCCAAGGTAGTCTTCATCCAGCAGGTGGAGGGGGCCCTGCGGTATAAGCCCACGGAGAAGCCTGGATGCATGGAAGTATCTTTGGAAGCTTAACAGTCTTTTCACCTTTTTCTTGGTGCCAATTTCCCCTGAGTGTGTTGTATCTGTAAGTAAGCATAAGCAGAATTTCATGTGTTTAAGAAGGGATCACTCTCTCTGTGTAAAGTATAACATATTAAAAATGAGAGCCATTTAAAAGACACTTTAAGGGCTAAATAGAGTCAAATAAGCTCTATTGATGTTTGAACTTCTAATAAATGAAACAAACACACAAACAAGTGAGCTTCCTGCCTTTTCTCTCCTCTCTGTTATTCTTTCTCTCCTCCTTTGACAGGGTCTTGTCTGTAGCCCAGGCTTGACCTCAGATTCATGATCTTTCTGCAGAGGCTCTTGAGTCCTGGGATTACCATGTATAGCATGGTGTTTGTTACATATTTTACATATACTTTTTTCAAAACATAATTTCGGATGACATGAACTATATGAGTTAAAACCTTCACCTTTTGTCTGGTTAAGTTCTCTTCAGATGTTAGAAGGCTGTGAGAAAAATGTTTCTTGCTTTCTTATGACTACCATTGACAAAGTAATAAAGCAACATCATCTTAAAAGTAACCAGCAGTGATGGGGAAAAGCAGAGGACGCACACTTTACAACCACGGCTCTAAGTGCCTGATCTAGGCAGCAGAGATGCTTTCACGCTCTTGTCTCATGGCCCCTTCAAAACTTGATGCTGACATCATGGTGACTGCACAGAAATGTGCCAGGTACCATATTTGAATGTCTGTCAAAGTATGTCTTATCTTGGATGAAACTCTTGAGTCACTCTAGGGCCACACAAGCGACAGCTTCAGCAAGGCTTGCGTGTCAAGTCAGTTTAGGAGTCTAGTAGGAAAACGTATAGCCGATATATAATTTTTTTTTTCCATTTCTCCTCCCATCTTCCCATCTACCCTATGGCATTCAAAATTACTGCTAATGAGGAAAAGCAGGCCAGGGGAAGCATAGCAGTGCCCAACCAACGTCTGTAACTCATTACTTGGCTGTATGAACCATGGAAAGGCATAATTCAGGGCCACTGCTCTGCTCTGGAAACACTGCCTGATTGAAATTACTTGTATTTAGGACCAATCTCTATTTCACCCTTGGAAAGAGGCAAAAATATGCACATGGAGCTAAGTAGAGAATGGCTGAGGTTGTGTTTGGGCTACATCAATATTAAGAATGGCATCTGTGGACTCCATTCTGCAAGTAGCTTTTCCTTTCTATGAGGTTGTTAGAATAGAACATGAACAGCTCTCATTTATTTACTAACAAAAACAAACAAACAAACAACTGAGCCATGTGGTGGCAGAGAGCACCTTTAATCCCAGCACTCTGGAGGCAGGGGAATGTGGATCTCTGTAAGTTCAAGGCCAGCCTGATCTACAAAGCAAGTTCCTAGACAGCCAAGGCTACACAAAGAAATCCTGTCTTGAAAAACAAAACAAAACAGAAACAGAAAAAGAAAAAAATAACAGCAACAACAAAATCAACTTAAATACCCTTTATGGGACATTCACTGCTCTACACATTTCATCGAGCAAAGACATGATCTCTGCTCTCTTGGAATGGGCATGGGGGAGGGAGATGGACGATGTGTAACATAGAAGGAAAGGAATAATACAAAGTGAAGAAAAATGTAATGGGTCGGTAGGTACAGCTGGAGGTGGTAATGTGGAGAACAAAGGATCAGAAATTCTGTGTTGGTAACAGTCAGGACTGGCCTAACGAGAAGACAGAATCTGACCCAAATTAGAGACAGTGAGGGGATTAGCCGAGCAAATACCTTACATTCCAGATACAGAAACAGGATGAAACCACCCTCCGGAGTGGGGACGTGTCTAGGATGCTGGGATGTGCAGTGAAAAGACGGATCATTGTGCGTGTGAAGAGGAGAGAAAGGGTAGAATGAAGGATGAACTCCTGGAACAGCCTGGAAAGTAGACTTCTCAAGAGTCTGCCCAGTCCCGCCCCGTTCTGCTTCTCCCTGGGACAGCCAACCAGGCTGGACTAGAGGGGAATGAAGCTTAGCCGGTGGATGGGTACGATGCAGGACCTCAATCAGCAGTGAGTGCTTGAGAAAAAGCCTTCTGGGAAGACAGCTTCAGTGAGGAGCTCCTTTACTTGGGAACTGCAACGGGCAATTTAAGCCTTGGGGAGTGAGGAAAGGCTTTCAGTGAGCACCCCACTGGCTGGGAGCAGGGGTACTGACAATGCTTTATTTACATGAAGAGGAAACCCAGGTGCTTTCTGGACATGACCTTGTTAGGAGAGAGGAAATCTGACCTGTAACCTGGCTGACCACCTCAGGAACAGCGGAGGGGTGGGCGGGGGAGGGGGAGGGTGGTGGTGGTGGGGAGGGTGGATAAGACCAGCATATGCAGGCCCAGGGCAGGGAGGGAGCAGACCCACTCCCGCCATTCTCTATTTGAGAATTTTTGGGTTTGGACCTGCCTCAACTTCACTCTTGCTCTGGGCTAGCTTCCCCATTGCATGGTTCCCTGGCCCCACACGAGAGGTCATTGAAATAGTCCTGTCAGGAGGGATGGCTCCAGCGACACAGTGGTGGCAGGGAGGGTGTGGAAGTGGTGGTGGACCGCAAAGATATTTTAGTTATAGCCAAGTTCTTTTTGCTGGAATGATGGGGAGAATGGCCTCCCATTGCCCGAGACAGGGAAGGTTACAGTGGATCAGTTGTTATGTGGTGAATTTAGATGTCTGTTCTGTACTCAGGTGAGATTAGCCACAGTAAAGGTAAACACCCATGAGAAAAGGACCCAAGCTTGAGGCATGGAGCAACTCTGCTTTGTCTCTAGAACGCTACTGAGAAGAACAGAATTATGGGAGGTGAAGAAGGAGCAGATGGAAAGCAGAATATGGTCATTTCCCAGAAGTCTCTGGAGAAATGACAGTGTGAGATATATATACATATATCACATGCTGTTGATGCCAGCTGATGATGCTGATGGTGCCAGCAGGAACATGGACTCTGAACTGTACACATGGAAAGCACACACAGTATGCACACATGACAACTCCTTTTAAAGAGCAGTGCATGCATCTAGCACTTGGGAAAGTTACGGGAACAGGGCAGAAAATGTCCACATGAACTGTGACACACGGCAGCCAGAAAATGAGGATTTGAAACACAATGGGATCATTTGAAAATGAAAAAGGATGGGTTGGTTAGATGGCTCAGCATGTGCTTACTGCAAAGTGTGATGATCTGAGTTGGATCTCCAGGTCCCACATGGTGGATGGCAAGAACCAACTCTACAGGGTGTCTTCTGACCAACATACACACAAACACATGCACACACACACAGGCACACATGTATACACACGCACACATGCACTCACACAATATAATGACAGGAGGCTTTAAGAGACTTCTTTAAGCAAACGGGAAAAACTTGAGTTTCAAAATAAATGATAGAAGACTAAATTCCAAACCTCCAACTGAAATAAAAGAAATCAATGAACTTGCAGTGTAGCAGGCAAACGATTAAGATAAAGGAAAGCTCTTTGCAGAGAATGCCAGCCAATAAATGCAGCAGAAATAATAGAATGGGAAAATTGCCATTTTTGCAGCCATCACAGCAATAACCGAATTGGGCCAGAATCCTTAATGGATATTACGATGATTAAGGAAAATTTAAAACACATCAGGTAATTGCATAATGTGACAGCATCTTTCTGCTTATTAATTGGACAAGAAAACAGTCATCTTTTGTGTGTGTGTGGCTGAATTTAAAAGAGGTACCATCTTAACTAAGTATTCAACACTCCCTATTCACAGGAGAAACTGGTACCTTGCACTTTTATACACATTGCTCTGAGGTACGACAGTGGGGATTAGCACTTTTGCTCAAAATGGGCGACTGACTTCAACAGAGAAGAAGGTTCAGAAAAGCCCAGAGTCAAGGATTCCTTTCCCTGACTGTAGTCTTAAAAGAGTTCTGGTGTCACAGAACAACGACAAGGTTAAGTGCAATTTCACAGTAATAGACCCCAGAGATACTGAACTAAATACAATGCATGGCTCTGAATTGATGCCTGGAGTAGAAACAGAATGTCCATAAAGGACATTATTGTGATAACTCATCAGATTTGAATATGTAATTGTGTATGTGTGGATAACACTGTATTTGTGAATTCCTTGAATTTGATAATGAAAGTCTATAAGAGAATTTCCTTGTTCTGAGATACAGGTTATAGAATTCAAGCAAAAAGTATAGGTTTGTACAGTTCTTTAAAAAATATATATATATATCAAATATTAAAAAATATGATGGCTAGTGCTCATGGAAAGAATATCTGGTTTGTTCTATTCTTGAGGTCTTTCCACAGAGTTTTTTTACACAGTTTTTAAAAATTATTTTACAATTAGAAGTTTAAAATATGATAACATGTATACATGCATGCATACATACATATGCATTGGATTATATCAGTTTTAGAAAAATGGGTGAAAGAAGATCATCATGTTAATCAAAATAAATCAAATCCAGAAAGACAAATATTGAATGTTTTATCCCATATTTGAATCTAGATGAAAAAATATACATGACATGAAAATAGAAGGTGGGGTCGATATGTGAAGTACACAGGAGAGCAAACTAAGGCTGTGAAATAAAAGATTCATAGATACTTGTTCTACCTAACAATACAGATCTGAGGAGTTTTGAAAAACTTAAAAACTATGATTATCAGTTTTGTTACGGGCTGTTTTTTTTTTCAATACAAAGTAAAAAATAAAAACCACTGGAAAGATGAAGATTTGGAGGTATTTATTGTTTTCTAACGATGAGCAGGTCCCGCTCATAAGCTTTTAGAAGATAGAAGCCTGTCTACACCTTCATTGTGTAGCTTCTCCCTCTAGCCTGAGACTTGCTTAATGATTCTTGTTCTCACGGAGAAATCCTGCTGTTTAAAGGACACAGTTTCAGTTACGCAAGATGAAAATATTCTAGAGATTGTTGTGCAACAATCTGAATAAATTTAATAAGGCCTCACTGTACAGTCAAATATGGCGAGTAGTGTGAATTTTACATTACACATTACCTTAATTAAAAACCCAACCATTCAAAGAAAGAAACTTCAGAAGGTTACAGGTACATCATTAATTGAAGGGAATAATTCCTTACAAAATCAAATCAATTCTTTCAATAAATATATGAAATCAACTATTCCTCAAAATATGAAATGTTAGATCTATCTTTATTCTTTTGTTTTTCCAAGACAGGGTTTCTCTGTGTAGCCTTGGCTGTCCTGGACTCACTTTGTAGACCAGGCTGGCCTGGAACTCACAGCTGTCTACCTACCTCTGCTTCCCGGAGTGCTGGCATTAAAGGGGTGCTCTATCATACTGGGTTCCATCTTTAGTCTTAAACCAGAGAAGAAACCAGCACCATCTTCCCCTCGTCTTCTATAGCTTTCCCCTGCAGCCAGAATTTTGGCTCACTTTGATTTTTATTTAATAAAAAACCTTAAAGTTGGCCGGGTGTGGTGGCCTGGTCTACAAATTGAGTCTAGGGCAATGAGGACTACACAGAGAAACCCTGTCTCAAAACAAACAAACAAAAGAAAACAAAAGAAAGAACCCCTTAAAGTTAATCTCAACTTTTACATTAGATTTATTTATGTACACACACGCACGCACACACACACACACACACGGTTACAAAAGGCTTATGAGGAAAGAAAAGACATTCTGTCCCTCTCATCTTTTACAGAGAATTTAATATTATTTCTACTTAGTGGTCAGTTGGCTTGGAACCCATGCTGGGAGTCCAGGTGTGAATCAACACAGTCTGCTTTAAATTTCTGGAGGGCACCCAAGATGCTGAACGGAAGAATATAACCCTCAAAGTATTCCAACACAGAGAAAGAACATCAATAATTGCAGAAAAGAAATTGATTTAAATCTATCTCAATTACTTGTCAGTTTAGGAACATCCATTCTGTGTTATGTGAGATAATGAAAAAAACGACACCATAAAAACTGAAAGCATAATTGGGAGAAAAAAATTCATTTAGAAAACCGCTTAAAAGGGAGTCACTGTTTCGCATGATAAGCTGCTTTGGAAGTACTGAAACGTGCTATTCAATTATTGAGCAAGTTCCGACATCACTGTTTCCAAAAGAGCCTTGAGTAAACAACTAATATTTCTTTTGATAATTAGGAGTGAGGTTATACGCATTATGAACAGAAATTTAAATGCGGCGAAGTCTCACATAGCTCTCCTAAATTCAGCTTAGAAAAATCCAGGGAATCATAACGGTGTTCCTAGTAACAAAACACTAAGAAGGTTACACAGTAAGAGTCATTTAATGGCGGGCACAGCTGTCCCTGTGCATCTTTGTTTGAATTTGCTTGTGCTATGGTCCTCATCTTCTCAGTTGGAATAGTCATGCTAAGCTGCTCCAGAATATTCCATTGCCCAATCTATGTAAGCATTGGCCCTAAGCGTGGAACTTACCTTCTCTTTGCTTGTTCCTTTTTGAACACTACCAGGATGAATATGCTAACACATTTTTTGCATGACTTTAGTGCTAATTTTAGGGTTATGGAATTTGTATTGGCTCTGCCAGTATGGTAATCTGACAACTTCACAAGTTGGGGATTGGTTTAATTGCAAACATTTTGGAATCTCTCCTTCATTTCTGAGCACTTCTCTGTGGCAGTGTCTCTGGGTAGGGGCTGGTGAGTGCGGTGGCAAGATAGAACTTAAATGTATGGAACTTTCAGTGCTGTAAGTGACTCCACATTATGGATGCCGCTTTATGCTTGGTTCTGCAAACGGGTTCCCTGTTAAGCTGGCAGGGTAGTAGCTGCTGCAGAGCGGCTCGGTGATAACGAGGACAAAGCAAACGTTAGCTAACGCGAGCAGAGGTAGACACAAGCAGACATGAACATCTAACTACCCGAACCCAGGATTGGGACTTTTGAATGTTTAACAAATTGAACTTCCTAAAAAAATGTCTAAAATGTCCCCTTCTAATTCTTGCAATAATTATTTAGCATGAGACTTCTTGCTGAATCAGACACATTCACAGCCTTTCTTACTCTTCTTTTATGGGATTTTTTACTGTGTTTTGTACCATCTACAGTACATGGATGGAGGCGACTGATTAGATACAGGGTCAGCAACCATTTGTATCTCATGGTTTCTAGTACAAAAATCTTACATACGTGGAAGTAGTCAAAAAGGTGTCAGCATTTCCCTCTCCTCGTCATTTGTTTAGGTTGGGATCCTTTGAGCGTCTCTTTTCCAGAACTTTATAAAATAGATAACAGGCTAATGTAAACTAAATTCATTCCACTGCGTGTGTTTGTTAGAATATCACAGTATATCCCATTAATATTTAAAACATTAAAAATTAGTAATTAGCAGTTGATTTAGTTTTGAAACACTTGATCAGTTGAGAGAAACATCGCCACCAGCGCCCTTCTTGAGTAATGAGCCCTTCAGTTTATTACATTTGTTTATTGCCCACACATGCACACACAAATGTGAAGTTAAATGACAGTGTGCAGATGTTCTCCTTCTACCTACGGGCTCCAGGGTTTGAAAGGCTGAGTGGCAAGTACCTTACCCACTTAGCCACCTCATAGTTCCAGCAAGCCGATTTAAAAAGATAATAAAAACTTATGTTCGGTTTTGAAATAATTTTGCCAATGATCTTTAAGACAGAAAAGAAGGCCAGCCCCTGTGTTTCCTGCCCCTGCTCTTTGCCATGACTCCTGTTATATGCTCACTTGAGCTCATGCAACGCAAAGTTCAGTCTTACTCATAAGTCTGTTGTTCTCTCTCTCCTTTTTTCGGTTTTTCAAGACAGGGTTTCTCTGTGCAGCCTTGGCTGTTCTGGACTCACTTTGTAGACCAGGCTGGCCTTGAACTCACAGAGAGCCACCTGCCTATGCCTCCTGAGTGCGGGGATCACAGGTGAGCACCACTGCACCCAGCAAGCCTGTGTTTCTTATTCAGTTTAAGGTGTGGAGAGCAGATTCTGGCTGGTTTTCTTTGAATTTTCACAATATCCTGCAAGGTTGTAGGTATGAATACAGGATGATGGGACCCAATCCTTTTCTACTGCATCTGATGGGCTCTTAGTTCAAGAAGGCTGAACCTTGAAGAAATCAGGATCAAATTCCAGTGTTCAAAGCGCAACTTTAATGTGGACGACGCAGGCTGCTTTCTTTGACGGCTCCTGCCCTGAGGCATGAGGAGCAGATTTACCATGGAGCTTTCTCTCCAACCACACGTACTGCGCAGCCTCAGACCAGGTCCCCGCAAATGGGGGTGAATGGAGGTGTCCAGGACTGACATTTTCTGGAAAACAGATGCAGGGTTTGAAGACTGAGATGACCTAGGTTAACAAGCAGTTGCCTTGCAGAAATAGTTTTTAAAATAGGGTACATTAAAAATAAAAAAGGAAAATTCTGAGGAGACTGTGTGCAGAAAACAGTATTGGATTTCCAGGAATTACATGGACTCACCCCTCTTTGATGAGGAATGAAAGATGTCATCTTAGAGTGAGACCCCTCCTAACTGCAAATTAGTAAACACATCGGCTCATCTTCCACGCGCTTTAAGGAAATTATTGCTGCATTCAAGACTCGCCTTCCAAAGTTTAGCATCTCTAGACATCAGTTTGCAGTCATTCATAAAAAAAAACTGCCAAATAAGCCTTTAAAAATAAAATATGGAATGTTTGTCTCGCCAGCCTTTCAGAAGTCCTCCTGAGTCGCAAAGGCTATATTTGTGTATTCTCCCTGTGTATTCTTTGAGAGTCAGAAAATGGTGGATAGAGACACATGACAAACAAATGCAGAAGATCGAATGTGGAGAATTTTCTTATATGGGTGGACATATTCTTACGGCAAAGTCATTACCAATGGCTTTTGAGATGGTAAGCAATTTTATGGAGATAAAATGTAAACTAAATTTATTTGCATCAAGAGCATTTGAAGGGCTCAGTTTTTAACAAAAACATGAGGAAACCAGTTGAAAATATTAAAGAACAAAGAAGTAAAGATACACAAAGAAAACATCATCAGCATCAAGAATGGAGGCAGATACACGGGCTTGGAGTGGGGGACGGAGAAGAGAAAAATGAGGGATGCTAAACCAAAATAAGACACACTACCACTTTACAACTTGAGGTTAAGGAAGAGATTCAAGTTGAAGTGATCTAAGATGCTGTTTCGAGCCTCGTGTGACATTATCTCTTCTGTGTACAGCATCCACTCGCGACATCTTGATTGTGTGGAGCCATAGAATGTTCTACGCTTGATGCTGTCGCTAAGAGCTTTGTTTCACAGCCATGGGGGGAGGAGGGGGAGAGCCTTCCACAGACAGGGGAAATGTTTCCCTAACGTTTTAACATTTAGTTCCTGTTCAGCGTTACTTTTCTTTCTATGTTCCCGACAGTGATGGCTGACTTGAGTCACCGGGTTGTGGACTTCCCTGCACTCGCACCCACACCTGCTGCGCTCGCTCTCGGAAAGAGCGCCCTGGTGAGGGCAAGATGCTCCCTGTGCCACGCAGGACAGCGCTGTTTCCAGCCTATTATTCTGGCCCACCATAAAAATCCATTGTAACCCATGCAGTATGCATCTCCAATTTCCAGGATCAGGCATGGCTGGAAAATTATTGGTTCTTTTCTGTAAGGAGGGAAACCGTCTTCCGAAGTAAGCTCTTAAGACTACTTTGGGAAATAGGAAGTTTTCTTTTTCTTTCTTTCTTTCTTTCTTTCTTTCTTTCTTCTTCTTCTTCTTCTTCTTCTTCTTCTTCTTCTTCTTCTTCTTCTTCTTCTTCTTCTTCTTCTTCTTCTTCTTCTTCTTCTTTTCCTCCAAATCTCAGTTTGAATGAAATTTAAATGAATTTATAGGAGGCAGATCAAATTTCCTGTGTCCCGAGGAAAAAAGCCACGCCAGGCACAGTGTGGTTTTTCCAGAACCATGTGCTTCTGAGTTTGAAACGTTTAGCGAATCCAGAGAGTTTTAAGGGTGATGGTTTGTGGTAAGTGAATTGAGGCGACTAAACTTTTAGCGAATTCTGCATCTCCTGGGGCTAAACACGGCAGCATTAACTCCCTCCTTTTCGTGTATGTTAAATACGCAGTGTTTTATCTAGGGATATACATCCTGACTGAACGTTTCATGACAGAAATTCCAAACATGTGACACAGGCGCCTCTGCCTTCACTCAGTCTGTAACGTCATCCCCACCCCCAGGATACTCAGCCAAGCCCCTGCCTCTCCTCATCCTCAGTCCGTCTCTTCTACCCCTGTCAGACCTGTTTCTTAACCATAGCTCCTACCACGTTGGCCCTGTTCGCCAGATCCTTCAACAGCTCCCCATGTCTCCTTTGTTCAGTTATTACTACTGCATGGTTGTCCACGCTACAGTCCCCTGGAGACAAGCAGGTCTCCTGCTTTGGGTTCTGTTGGTGTTGTCCCTCCTAGTTTTTGTTTGAACACTGTCTCAATAGCCATCCATCCTTGACCAGGACAGGACTTCAAGTAACACCTCCTGACCCTCTGGTCCAATGCATTCCGTTGCCTCTGTGAGCCCTTGTTCATCCCAGTTAGTATTGTGGTAGCTTAGCTTGGCTCAGCAGGCAAATGTTCAACCCTTCTGAGAGAGTTGGTAGACAGGATTATGTCTTGCTTATTGTAGAGCCTGGTTTAGACTAGGATCAGATGGAAAGGGAGGAGGACCTCCCCTATCAGTGGACTGGGGAGGGGCATGGGTGGAGAAGACGAAGGGAGGGTGGGATCGGGGGGATGAGGGAGGGGGCTACAGCTGGGATACAAAGTGAACAAACTGTAATTAATAAAAATATAACAAAAAAAAACTAAAGAAAAAAGTCTTTATTCCAGGCACACACACATACGCACACACCACCACCACCAACACAGTCCATGAAAATGAAAAATTAAAAAGCCTGATTGAGATGGCTCAGTTGGTAAAACATGCTGACAACCTAAATTCAATCCCTAGAACCCACAGCCAGGAAACAACCAGCTGTCACAAGTTTTCCTCTGACCTCCACACAGGTGCTATGTCATGAACCTTCACACACACACACACACACACACACACACACACACAAATTCATGTTAAAGAAATTAGAAAGTCTGTTTAAAAGAAGGAATTAAGGCATGAGGTGATTACTGATGAGATCAAATTCTTTTTCTAACTAGCCCTGACTACAATGTAGGAGTTAGATTGAATTAACTGTTGAGAAACTCATTTACCTAATACAACAGTGACATAGGTAAATCCTCAGGCGGAAGAACTTGAATGTTTACTTCTCTGAACCTGGTGGATTTTCTGGCATGACCATAAATTCATTTCTCTGAGTGTTTGTAGACCAATATTGTACTATTTTTACCCATGCGTAGTGGCCTGGATGGGAACTTTTATCTCTAAAAATTTGCAGAAAATAACATCTTTTTTCTCTTTGGAAAGGACAAACATCTAAGCTAGTTCCTTTTCTTTTGTAGCTTTCAAAAGTTGCTTCGATTACATTTCATTTGAGTGAATCATCAGAGTTAAATGTGAATGTAGGTGAGTATAATTAATTGGACCTGAATACCCATGCTTATATTAGCAGAGAACTCCAGGTGGCTACTTGGGCTTTGAGATTGGCCTTTGATGGCTTGCAGTTCTATATGGGTAATAGTGACGCAGTTGTGACCACATCTACAGCTCTTCACGCTATATATGGATAAGGAACAACAATCCATCATGGTATTAGCTGTGTGCAAAGATGTATGTCCTCACATTGAGCTGGATCAGAAAGAAGATAGACTTTCTTTTTGGTGGCTGCTTCTGAGTCCACATGCGTGAGAAACAGACCCAACACAAGACACAGCAGGCGTACTTGATCTAGAACAGCACAGCTGGCTTCCCATAGCACAAGTGCCAGCACAGCAGGAATAGTAAGTACTTGGGCCTGATGGACTCAGAGACACTGAGAGCTCGGAAGGTGGTTCATCACAGTCTCATTAGAGCAGACTGCGAAGCTGACATTAACAACTGTGTGTTACAGATGGGTTTGGGAAGGATTGGTCATTTATCCCAGGCTCCACAGCAGATAAGTAGCAGGGCAGGGTTTTGAACCTGGGTCTGCCTGATCCTGAGGGTGTGGCTGTGTTCATTATATTCCATACTTTACAGGAAATGGGCAAACAGTTGTGTGTTTTGAGGCAGTGTAGCACAGTATCTTATTTTCTCTGGGGCGCAGTGACAGATCAGGACTGAAGGGATTTCAAATTTATTGCCTTTTAATAAATGTGTGTGTGTGTAAATGTAATCAAATGTACAAGCAAAACACAGAATGGTAGCTGTTGAGGCTGCGTGGGGTGGTGGTGAGACTGTGGAAATGGGAAATTACTGTGCAGTGGGTTCAGAGTTCTGCTACCCAACATGAAACAATTCTTGAGGCCCGAGGTATAGTATTGAACTTACAGTGAAAACTCTGTTTTGAACACTTAAAAAAATTAAGATGGCAAATCCCTTATGCTGCTATACAAAAACATTGTGAAACAAAAACAATAAAGAAAACGCCAACCTAACTCAAGAATGAGTACTTAAAAATTAACACAGACTCACAGGTTGAAGGTGAAATTGGTCTTATTGAGCAGGAATGTGAGAGTGAGGGACAGGGCAATGCTGTTTGTGAGAGACAACCACCGAAATAGCTAGATAACAGCCAGTGAAATAATTTCATGGCACAAGCGGGAAGTGATTCTACACGTGTCACTTTCGCCTTTCACTAAGTGCACAAATGTAACATTAGGAAATAAATAATAAATCACTTACGGGTTTTAAAATTGAAAACACATGTCCTATGGACACTGACAATGTGATTTGGTTATTATGTTGTTACCCAAGAATCACAGACGTTGGTTTGTGCCTGCAGCTTTGGACATGACAAGCATATTTGCTGTGTACAGGGCGCAGGGCAGCTGCTGGGAGAGGTGATGTGCCCGCGCAAACAGGTTGCTCAAAATAAAACTGATGCGATGTACGGGGCCTCTGCTTTAACTACTGTGAAGCCTCAAATTTCCTACAGTTACAGCCAGAGGGACACACCTGGTGCTCCCCACGGCCTGTGGTCACCTTCATCATCTTTCCTTTCCCTCTAGGAAGTATGCCTTTTATACATTGTCTCAATATTTCTATTTTTATATTATTTAAGTAATATTCTAATCAGGGATGGCTACTGATGATCTCTAACACTCTTTAGTCGTTTTGAAGGAGAGCAGTGGAAGCATTTGAGCTGTGAACTGACCGTTCTTAGCCCCATCTATGAATACCACTGAGCACTTCCTCTGTGGAGGACTGAAGCCTGGAATACACAGAATGTTCAGAGGGTTTCCTTCCCCAAGGGGAGCACCGTAGAATGGCCCCTGACCTTCACTAATTTTGTTGCAATGAGTAAGGAAGGTCCTTAGCCCAATATACCTAGGAATATATGAGCATGAGTCTAGTGAGTGCTTCACTGTCCAGAATAGGAAGACTCAATGGTTCCTTCTTCGATGAGTCAGGAGCCCATCGTTGCAGGGAAGACTGGGGTAAGGTGGTGTTTGGGATGTATATGTGGGTGTGACGTAGGGTAGAGTGTATAAAGGAATGTGAGAGCATGATCAAGAGAGAGGGGACATTCAAGTACCCGAAGAAGTGGGCTTACTGAAAGTGTCAGTTGAAGAAGAAATGTGAGGTTTCCTCTAGAAGACTACTCAGCAGTGTATGAAAGCAGATGCTAGGACTCATAACCAAACTTTGGGCAAAGTGCAGGGAATCTTATGAAAAAAGGGGGAGATAGAAAGAGCTAGAGAGGACAGGAGCTCCACAAGGAGAGCAACAGAACCCAAAAGTCTGGGCACAGGGGTCTTTTTTGAAGCTGATACTCCATTCATGAATATAACCTAGAACCCATGCTCAGATGTACCCCATGGCAGCTTAGTATCGAAGTGGGTGTCCTAGTAAGGGGAACAGGGACTGTCTCTGACATGAACTCAGTGCTGGGCTCTTTCATCACCTCTCCCTGAGTGGGGAGCAGCTTTGCCAGGCCACAGAGGAGGGCAATGCAGCCAGTCCTGATGAGACCTGATAGGCTAGGGTCAGATGGAAGGGGAAGAAGACCACCCCCATCAATGGACTTGGAGAGGGTTATGGGAGGAGATGAGGGAAAGAGGGTGGGATTGGGAGGGAATGAGGGAGAGGGCTATCACAGGTTATGTACTTTGTATCCCAGCCATAGTCCCCTCCCGCATTCCCTCCCTTTCCTCCCCTTCCCTCCCTCATCTCCTCCCTGCCCCTTTCCAAGTCCACTGATAGGGAGGATCTCCTCCCCTTCCATCTAACTCTAGCTTATCAGGTCTCTTCAGGAATGGCTTCAATGTCCTCTTCTGTGGCCTAGCAAGGCTACTCCTCCCTCAGGGGTCGGGGAGGTTGAAGAGCCAGCCATTGAGTTCATGTCCAAAATAGTCCCTGTTCCCCTTACTAGTGTACCCACTTGGGTATTGAGCTACCATTTGCTACATACAAGCAGGGGTTCTAGGTTATAACATACATGGTCCTTGGTTGGAGAGACAGTCTCATAAAAGACCCCTGTGCCCTGATATATTTGGTCCTTGTGGAGCTCCTGTCCTCTCCAGGTCATACTAACTCCCTCTTCTTTCATATGATTCCCTGTACTCTGCCAAAGGGTTGGTTATGTTTTTTAATATTTGCTTTGATGCCCTGCTAGGAAGAGTCTTTCCGAGGCCCTCTGTGGTAGGCTCTTGTCCTGCTACTTGTTTTCTCCTACATCCAATGAAAAATAAAAAATTAATTAAAAAACCAAAAGAAATGTGAGGCTTCATTTTTTTTGTGTGTGCCATATGGGTTTGAAAGTTACCCTCTACAAGTTCTTGTAATGGGTTCTTCCCTCCCTTCCAGATGAGACTAGAACAGAGCACTCAGTCAAAAATGTGCTTCTATTTTTAGGACTAGAGATACTATAGAGCAGAACAGACATTAATCATGTCCCAAGCCTTCTTTTTCATTTTATTTATTTTTATTTTTATTTTTTCCAAGTCTTCTTTTAGCAGAAATTATTTTTGTTACATGCATTAGAATGGATTATTTTTCTTAAAATAAATTTTTTATCTTGAGTTAGGGCAAGGGCTTATGCATTTTTATCTTTGTAAATAAAGCTCCATTTTTTCTTTCCTCTGCCCTTTCTCTCTCTTTGCTCTCTCTTTCTGAGACAGTTTCACAGTAGCCCGGGCAAGCCTTAAACTCACCAAGTAGTCAAGGATGACCTTGAACTCCTAATCCTCTTGTAGAGACCTCTCAAGTGCTGGGATAATAGGTGCACAGTATACCTGATCCGATTAGTTATTATGTGTTTTATAAATTTAGTTTATATAATTTAATGTTTAGAAACATATGTATTATTTTTTTGGAGACAGAGTCTACTGTGCAGATCTGGCTGGTCACTATGTTGACTAGGGTGCCCTCAAAATATTTTTGCGTTTGCCTTCTGAGTGCTGCGATTAAGAAGCATCATCATGACTGGCTCTCTCTCTCTCTGTGTATATATATTTATGTATGTATGTATGTATGTATGTATGTATGTATGTATGTATCCTATAGGCCAGGTTGGCTTTGAACTCAGAAAAATCCATCTGCCTCTCTCTCACAATGTGCCAAAATGCCAGTCCATGTTCTCTTAGTGATCAGTTTTCTGATGAAGTTAAGGCATAGAGGTAAAATCATCATTAGGATGAACTGTACATGACACAATTTGATTCACACATACAGGCTAAGCAGAATTCCGAGTGAACTGAAATCAGTCTGTCCAAGTGCCAGGCCTTAGAAGCAAGACTCCCCCAGCTTTTCAGCGCCCCGGAGAACCCCTCTCTCACTTGTGACAAGTGGCGGTCTGCCCTCTGGGTGACCTCATGTGGTTGTCAAGTTTTGTTCTGCTGGAAAATGAAGACTGAGGCCTGTGCCATTGGAGGCCATCCAGACATGTTCTTCAAAGTGTCAGAGGCGTCACAATGGGGAGCAAAGGTCAGAAGCACAGCTAAGGTCAAGGTCTTTCACCTTGGAAACTTTTCATGATTTCTTTCTTGTGCATGGCTGTGAATGTTGATTTCTCTGAGAATACACAGTGTGAATTGGTCAAAAACCACCTGATTTTACTCCAGGAACCTGATTTTCAAAGTCGTACCATCAAAATGTATAGCCCCAAGAAGATTAGGTCACTTGAAATGTATGTGGTTGTCAGTTGCCTGATGTCTAGTTATAGCGATTGGAGTTTATTAAAAATATTTACTTTATGAATACTTACTCTTTATCAACTTTAGGTCAAAAGAGAAACTTAATGGCATGTCATAACAATAAAACTTCTATAATAATAACAACACAGAGTATTGCAAATAATTTTAGAAGCTCGTTAAAGATGCTTTAAATTCAAAAGCTATCGATGCTAAATAAAAATGGCAAAGTGCTCCATCATACATTAGGTAGTAATGAATAGCTCCAGACGCAAATAAACTCGAGCACTGTTGGGATTTATGAGGTCAGTGTAGGAGGCATTATTCCCTGGGAGGTATTTGAGGAGTGTTGGGGAGCATTTTTATTTGTCAAAAGGATGGAAAGGGTCAGAGTGGAATTTAGTGGAAGGATGCCTGACTCTGAGACTGTTTCGCACATGAGCTGGATGTTTCTATTTTCTTCAGCGGGGCACCCTCCTTTTTTCAGGAGCGTAGCCTCTGTGCAAGTTAAGGCAGGGTAGTTTTAGCAGGGGGTCACGGGGAGCAAGGAGTAGGGTGTGTGGGACAGGACTTTTCCCTGGCATTGCTCTCCAGTTTTGAAAATGATCATGGCAAGACCGCCATGATCTTTATCTGGGCTTCCATCACGGGACACATGTCGATTTTCTGTTTAGGGCCTTTGGATGCACGTGGGCGTAAAACGTGCCTCCTTCACCATGGTTTTGCTCAAGTACTTCCATATAAGTTTTGTGCTGTGTGGTTTTTAGTTGATGTTTGTTTTTTGTTCTTTTTAAAATTCAGGTGAGTAAGTAGCTACTGAAGCTACTGATGTCCTTAAAAGGTAGTAAAGGAGACATTATAAAATGTGCAGGCTAAAAAGGAGGCTTTGGGCCTGAGAAAGTGAGAAGCTATTGTGCTAGGCAAAACCTAGATGCTAAACAGATGCCGTAATCCTGTCTGAACCATATGAAGACCCGCTGGGAACACATATTCATCCTGAGCCTCACAGGTCCAGGTGAGAATCATGCTTAGAGAAGATTTACTTATCTTTATTTTTATGTGCATGACTGTTTGGCCTGCATGCATGTCTGTTCACTCTATGTGTGCCTGGTGCCTCACAGAGGTCAGAGAGGCCTCTAGATAAGTAGCCAGTGCCCTTGGCCACTGAGCACCTCTCTAGCCCCATAGAACTTTTGGTAAGAATTTCAACTCGGGGGGCTGGTGAGATGGTTCAGTGGCTAAGAGTACATGCTGCTCTTGCACAAGGGTTCCCAGCACGGATGCAGCAGCTTGCAAATCTGTAACTGCAGTTCCAGGGGGTCCCAGGCCCCGTCCTGTCCTGTGTGAGGACGAGGCACGCCCCTGCTGCACGTACATATGTGCAGATGAGCATTCCTTACTTTTAAGAGTTTCAGCTTAATTCATACACAAGCCTCTGTCCCAACCTTCTTTATATTTGTTTAGTATCATTATTTAAATCCAATAAATTATTATCAGGTATGTATTAATTATTATTTATGTGTCTTTTAAATTTTCACATCAATAAAACAGACTTTTCCAGTATACCATAAGCTAAATATGTGCTGATTAAAGAAAATTTAGTGTCTCAAAAATCTCATCTTTTTATCCTTTGTTGAGTGGTGCCGCAAAGATTTAAGGGTTGAAAACAAGACTTAAAGGACAGAGCATGCCCCAGCTGCTCTCGTTAATTATCTATGTTCTTAAAAACGAGGCATTTTCCTTTTATCGAAATGCATTCTCCATAATCTTGGTTCAGTTTTTAGAGGTAGTGGCTTCCCATGAGGTCCAGGCTGGTCTGGAGCATGTTAGATAGCCCTGTCTGGCCCTAAACTCAAGAACTTCTTGTCTCAGCTTTCCAAGTGCCAAGATTGCAGGT
>CM053767.1:7247602-7346183 GCA_028658305.1 Pachyuromys duprasi
TGTACCACGATTTCTGTATCCTTTCCTCAGTTGAGGGGCATCTGGGTTGTTTCCAGGTTCTGGCTATTACAAACATAGTTGAGCAAATGTCCTTATTGTATACTTGAGCATCTTTTGGATATATGCCTAGGAGTGGTATAGCTGGATCTTGAGGAAGTGCTATTCCTAGTTTTGACACAATTTTTAAGTCTGATTTTACATCAATTTTCTTCCCTTCATGCCAACCATTCACCTTCATCTCTGTTGAACTATATCTGAAATCTTGGGTCTGGGGGCATTTATCTTTTGAAGGAATCCAAAATTTCTCTACTTCCTTGTCTAAACTTTGAAAACAGCTTTTAAAAATCCCTAATTAAAAATACAACCATAGCCCTGTTTTGTATTAAACTTTGTCTCTTTTCTGCCTGTTTCTCTCTGTGTCTCCCTCAATGATATACCACTCTTGGGCATAAACCTACAGGGCACTTCATTCTACCACAGGGAGACTTGGTCAACCGTGTTCACCACTGCTATTCATAATAGCCAAAAATTAGGAACAACCTGGATGTCCCTCAGCAGAAGAATGGATTTAAAAAAGTGATACATGTACATAATGCAATATTACTGAGCCATTAAAGAACATAAAATCATTAAATTATCAAGTACATTGATGGAACTAGGAAAAAAGTCATGCTAAGTTAGGTAACCCAGACCCCGAAAGACAAAAATGGCATGTGTTAGCTTACATGTGGATATTAGCTGTTAAGCCGATGATAATCAAGCTACAATTCATAGAGCCATGAAGTTTAGGTAGAGAGGATGATACTAGGTGAGGGGCAGAGAGATCTCCTTAGGAAAGGAAAAGCGTTATGGATGGCTTGGGGGATTAGAAGTGGGAAGAGGGAGAGAAAGAGGGTCATGAGGGAGATAATATGGAAAGAGACAGCTAAAATCAAGAGGGGTAGTATAAAAACTTATTAAAATAGAAGCCTCATAACATATATACAAATATAAAGGTGATCTAATTGAAATTGCCATATAGGAGAGAGACAGAGTGCCAAATGGCCATCTCTTGTCACCTAATGAAGCTTCCAGTACTGGGACTGGGTTACATCCAATTGAGCTGTTGCCCAAAGGGGTCCCATGGGAACCCCCCAAACAACCCAGGCTGTTGCCATGACTAGGTTGCTTTCCACAAACTGATGGTAAGGTCCCATTGCTGAAGACAGTATATATGTATACACATATACAACTCATTGAACATAGAGAAGTTGAGCTGGTGTCTATACAGAGCCTTCATCCTTCTGCAAGCCTATGTGGTACAGGAAGGTGCTCTGCATGCTAACAAAGGAGAAATATAAATACCAACCCAGCCGTAAACTCTTTGATCTACACTGCTGTCCTGCATGTATGATGTGTTGGGCAGTGGTGGCACAAAGCTTGTGGGAGTAACCAACCAATGTCTGATCTGACTTGATGCCCACTCCAAGAGGCAGACCCGTACCTGGCACCCGGCATTGCTTGACCAAGAACCTGAGACTAGATAGCCCCGAGACTTAGGATGAAACCAAATACTACTTTTTCCCCTTAAATGTAGCAATAAAATGACTCCTGTGATATACTCCTCTAGTCATAGAACAGTGCCTTATTCAGCCACCATCAGAGAAGCTTCTTCCAGCAGCAATGGGAACAAATACAGAGACTCCTGATCAGATACTATGCAGAGAGTGAGAGGCCTTGCACCATTCATCCCTAAAAGGGATGTCTCCATCAAACTCCTCCCCTCAGGGCTCAGGGGGCTCTGCTGAAGAGGAGGAGGAAAGTGTCAGAGGGGATGGAGGACACCAAAGAAACAAGGCCATCTAAATCAACAGGATCTACACACGTATGAAGGAACTAACACATATTGAGGCAGCACAGACAGAACCTGCATAGGTCTGCACCAGTTGGGAGTCCTAGAGCTGAAAGTAGAAGTGAACACAGCCTCTTATCCATAAACCATAAGCGATGTCCAACTGATTACCACTTGCAGATGAAAATTACCACTTGCAGAATCTCACTGGGGAAACAACTATTGTGAAGAGTAGGCTGTGTGCCCAGGAGCAGATGCCCGCAGAAAACAAACTCAACGGCATCTTTGGAGGTTCCTTGTATCAGGGCTCCTTCCTTCCTTCCTTCCTTCTTTCCTTCCTTCCAAGTGTCTTATTTTTATTTTTATTATATATATACTTATACATAATTTTTAAAACTTTTTTTACTCTACAGTTCCTTTGCGCATTTTAGTGTTTTATGAAATTCCTGAGTATGCAAATGAGTGGATCCCTCTGATTATATCTGTTTCTTCTTGGGCCTCTTTCCTTCTGTTTGGTTGTTTTGTTCTATTCTGATGTGTTAGTTTTGTCTTTTTAAAATTTCATTTATATGGGGCTGGAGCGATGGCTCAGCGGTTAAGGCCACTGGCTGTTCTTCCAGAGGACCGGAGTTCAATTTCCAGCACTCACATGGCGGCTCACAACTGTCTGTAACTCCAGTTCTAAGGGATCTGACACCCTCACACTAATGCACATAAAAAATTTAAAGCAATTAAAAAAAATTAAAAACTTTTCATTTGTTTTTATTTTGTTGTTAACCCTTAGAAGCTAGTCTGTTTTCTAATGAGAACACAGAAAGGGGGTAGATCCAGATGGAAGAAGAGGTGAGGAGGAGTTAGAAAGAATGAAGGAAAGAGAATCATAATCAGGATACACTGTGTGAGGAAAAAGCTATTTGCAATAAAAGGAAAAATTAGGAAAATTTAAACATTTTATTATACATACTAATTTTAAAAATTTATACCATCCTTTAAGATAAGAAAATTTTCGTGATTTTATTATCGTGAAATGAAGACAGCTTTAAGAAGTAACTGCTTTTAGGTAAAGTCACAGAAAAGCAAGTGCATTTTTTTAAAGATATGAACACATTGATGGAAATAATTCAGTAATTGTGCAAATTCCGAATTCTGCTGAGAATTCAGGTCCCACCCCAAATCAGACATTCCTAAAATATTACTTGGAAAACCATTTAGTTAAATAAAAAGATTTGTTTCATTTTCCCCTACATTAGAGTCATCCTTGTTCATGTATATAACATAAGAGGTTATAGGTTTATTCAAACTCATGCCTAGGGTTTAGGAAACTTTAATCAAACTATCTTATGAATTTCAATATTAATCAAGGCTTTTGTCATATTTATTTTTTACCTCTATCTCTATTTCTTAAATTTAAAATTCTGTGTATGATCGTATTATAGTGTTTTATGATAAAGCTCCTCATTTTAAATAAGTATAAAAAGTAGCTTTAAAATGCAATCTAATTTTTCTGTTATTATGAGGGGAATACATGTTTCTGGTAGGGAAAATAGAAGAAAGTAAAAATCATCAAGATATGAGCCATTTGCAATTGTTGGCATATTCTTATAAACATATGTGAGATCTCTTCAAATACGTAATTTTGCATTCAGCTGCCTTTTGTTTAATAGAGTGTAAATACTTGTGAACCTGTCAGCTCTCAAGACAGGAAATAACCAACTCCCTCCAGGGAAAAATGAAGGCAACTGGTGGGATATGCAGATCTGACTCTCATTTGTCACAGTAGTGATTCCATTTCCTTCTTCTTTGGGGAATAGCTTTCCAGTGTCCTTATTCGTCACCACCACACCTTCCTCCCCTTATCAAAGAGCAGAAGGTCAGGGGATGAGCAATTTGTCACACAGCACATCCTGCCAGAGCAGCAAAATACTGGGAAACACAATGGAAATGCTACAAACTGAAATATGTTCAATGTTTAATTGCATGTTTTTACATCAAATTATAGCAGCTTTTGGTTCAAAAGTATTGAAGCAGTTTAAAACTCCAAATGAAACAACCTAAATGTATTATAAAATAATTGTAATATTTGAAAACTATTCGAAAGGAATAATTTTTGTATAGATGCCATGTAAGAGAAATAGTATTTATATACACATTGTCTCTGAGCATTAAAGTATATAAATAAATTTATATTCTTTGGTGATTTGAGTGAACCCCATAGGCTTACAAGGATAGGCAATACTAGGGGGTGTAGCCTTGCTGGAGTAGGTCTGGCTTTGTTGGAAGAAGTGTGTCACTTGGGGTGGTCTTTGAGGTCTCAGAAGCTCAAACCAGGCCCAGTGACTCATTGTCTCTTCCTGCTCCTTGTGGATCCAGATGTAGAACTCTAAGTTCCTTCTTCAGCGCCATGTTGGCCTGCAGGCTGCCATGCCTCCTGCCATGGTGAGAACGGACCAACCCTCTGAGCTGTCAGCCAGCCTCAGTTAAGTGTTCTCCTTTACAAGAGTTGTCATGGTCATGGTGTCTCTTCACAACAGTAGAAACCCTAAGACATATTCCAACATGGCTAAGAGCTCATACTCTGGAGGTCTGTGTTATGGATTTGAATTCTGACTTACAAGTTGGAGACTGTGAATGAATTTCTTATTTTCTGTGGGTCTCAATTTCCTCATCTTAAATGGCAGTGACTACTTTATAGGAATTTTGTGGATGTTAAATGAGCCAATATTAACAAACACCTATGGATGTCAATCATGCTAGCTATGATTATTATCACCATCCTTATATAGTATGTGTGTACTGTAAATGAGGCATATCAGCGATTCTCAGAAACTAACAAAATGTCCAGGTTTGCATTGCCTTAGGACAAAATATGCTGGACTCTACCTGCCACTGAGTCCTGTGAGTTTATAGTTAGTGTGACAATTTCTCCTTAGAGATAGCATGTGAGCACGGAAAGAGCAGCCCATTAGGCCCTTCGGAGGAGGATTGAAGTAGGCTGTTTTCAAGATCATAATGCCAGGGCCAGGACTCCGAGGGGAAATAGATGCTTCCTAGAAGAAGCTGCTGGAGAGAGGTTGACTCTGCCGTGTCTCAAAGTTCAACCACATTTATGATGGACATAGCAGAAGCAAGACAAGCTGCTGGGCACGTTTATTTCACCTGTCTTTCTTCAGGACAGTAATAGTGGCATTACAATTTCCTTCCATATATGTACATTAGCTAGTTTGAGGATCTTTTCCAAAGCTCACAAAAGAAGTAGATTTAAACCCAGGTCTGATGTCAAAGTTCATGGTTGGTTTCTCTGCATTTCCCCTACAGTGTGTGCAGGGAGAGGGGCAGAAAGGGAATGCTAGGAACTCGGAGCTCTAGGTGGAATGGTACAGTTGAATTGTAAAGGGTTTTCCAATTCCTAGTGCTCCAGATGCTATATTTGTAAGTGTTCCAGGCATCTATTACCCAGAGTTCCTTGCCTCAGTGTGATACATATCAAGAATCTAGGCTCCTGTGACAGACATTAAGTCCCAATCATCTTAAAGCTGTTATGGTAGAAGTTGTTAGGTGCAGTGCCTTCCTTACCCTTGGGACTTTGCTTCATAATTGCAGTGATTCCTCCCAAGGTGACTTTAAAGTAATAAGCCATCCTGGAGCCCCAAAGCAATTTGATTTGCTGGTTAGAATGAAAACAAGATCTTGTTGATTGTGCTAGTCCTTACATCTTAGTTTGACAATACAAAACACGGTTTAAAAGGGGGTGGGTGCTGTTCATGCCCATGTATATAGGAGAATAAGAACCATGTGCATTTTTTAAAATATCAACTCTTTTAAACTGTTTTTGAAAGTTCCAGTTGGACAAACTAAGGAAGAACATGGAAGAAATGCATCCCTATGAGAGGAAAAAGCAAAGCTACCGGGAACCTATCACCGTACTTCTCTTAGATCTTCCAAAACTTGAAGAGTGGGACAGTAATGAGAGGCAATAATCCTTCATTTTGTTTATTGATGAAATCACAAGCGATAAGCTCTGCCCACTGTGGGTAGGAGGCTGAATTTAATTTCACTGAACAAACAAGTCTTTCTAGCTCAATAACTCATAAGGTGACTTCATTCAAAATAAACCTAACTTCCTTCTCCTTGCCTTTATACTCCACTGTTTCCAGAAATTCAAGGAGGCGTTATGCCAGAAATACTCAAAGTGGGTTTGTTTTGCTCCAGTGAGAATTGCATCTCTGTGTGCTATGAGCATGTGAGGCAAGTGTGATGTAAAGCAGAGTCCATGACACAGTGCGGTGAAGCATGTCTGAATAGGAGTGTCTAGGTAGCTTCTATCTAGGGGACAGTTGATTGTTGGTAAAGCTCATTTTGTGGATCTGTCTGTCTGTCTATCTATCTATCTATCTATCTATCTATCTATCTATCTATCTATCTATCTATCTATCTATCTACATATATATTCAATGGTTTTATAATGCTTCTCTAAATCATGAACTTATAGTAGCCGTTGAACCAACTATGTGATATGCACTGTTGCCAGATGACTCATGGGTAGTTATTCCCAAGCAGCAGAGATTCTGTGTGTGTATGCTCACAAGTATGTGGACTTGTGCCCTCATGTATGCACATGAAGAGGCTAGAGAATGACCCTGAGTGTCTTCTATCACTCTTGGCCTTATTGCCTTGGGACAGAGTCTCTCAGCAAATTGGAAGCTTGCTGCTGTTTGGCTATGCTGGCTGCCCAGCAAGCTCTCAGGATTCATACCATGTCAGAGCACACAGCCATACCTGGAATTTTATGTGGACACAGGGCATTCCGATTCAGAACCTCATGCTTACGAGCAGTGTTATTACCTAGTGAGCCACCTCTCCAGCCCCCCAGCGGAAGTTCTTAAAGATGCTTCTCATCTGCCTCATGGCTCCTTTTTTCCCAACACTTTGCCAGACATATCCATTTTACTTCCTTTCACACTCATCTGGTCCTGCCTGAGCTCACCACCCCTCCCCAGGGTTTCTCACTGATGTCTTATCTCCAGTTTTTCAAGATGGCCAGACCACCCCCAGTAACCTCCCCTCCCCCCGTTCACTATCCTCAGGTTGGATTTCTGCTTCCACACACCATCTCCCGTTTTCACTGTGACTTCTTCGCCAGCTGATTCTCCCTCTTCACTCACTGCCTCTCCCACATATGGACGCCAGTTATTTTTGCAGACTGCTCGGACTGTGCTCAGCCTCTTCCCTGAGGAGCTCCACTGATCCTGTTGGCTTAACGAATCGAGTTCAAACTCCTTATCTTGATGTTCCCAGGTGTTCGCTTTCTCTCTGTGAACATGATTTCTTTGCTCATTTTTAGCCTTTTTCCTTTCTTAGTGACCCTAGTCTCTATTTGTCAGATCAATCTTATCTATGGTCATTTCTTAACTGGTTAACACCCAACCATATGTTCCAGGGTTCGGCATAAGTCCACACTGTTTCCCTCTCTTGCTTAGGACACTTTATTTTTAAGGCAGTTATTTTAGAATGAGGTTATTAGGTTACCTATTTACCTGCATGGCCATTGATGTAATGTATACATGCCCTTGTGACAAGACGATTAGCTCTTTGTACACAAAAGTAATGGTTCAGGTTCTTTCTCACCCTTCTGAATCTCTAGACAGAGACACCATCTGTTGTCATTTTGAGAAGAATTATACAGATACATATTTTTGTTTATTCTACCCATCCTTGTTGCCTGAGACAGAAGCCACCTATCATATAAAAGCTATCTCAGGCCTACGCTTGTTTCTGTGGCCCGGGATGCCACGATTTCATCCTTCTCAGCAAAGTGTGGGTGTTCTGTGTGTCAGATGAATGAATAATAGCTGTGAGGAAATATTGGGTTCCCAGATCCAATGTTCTATTTTCCTTCACTCTGGTAACAAAGTGAACCTTTAATGATGTCAGCCAGGCTAACAAAGGGCTACTGCACTTCTCAGTCCTTATTTGGTTTTAAAGATGGTTTTTCTGTGACAGCGAGGTATCTGGAATGATTTTTTCCCCCCTGACTTCTCTGCTCTGGTCTTGAATAACTTGACTTTCAGTAACACTTTTATTTAGTCAAGTTAATCTGTGGCAACTATTTCCTGGTTTTATGTCTTGAAGCATATTTTATAATGTCAATAAAATTTGGCCTTAGCACGCAGCCCCTCTTTGCTTCTCTGTCCCTTCAGTCCCTGCTTGCTCTTTAGTTCTCACCTCTTGGTGATGTCCCAAGACAGTGTTCTTTCCTTTAGTGTGTAATGCTTCTGAATCACATACAATATGTTCCTTATTGTATATATGTGTTTTTATTACATGCACATGTAGGACACAGGTATCCCAAATGTCAACATTTATTTGCATACATCTCTGCAGATGTGCCGTCTACCGTAGGAGGTGTCCCATTGCTGTCCACCGATGGAACAATAATGGGGAAGGAATGAGACACCCAGGGCTCTGTCAGCTCTGTCTTCCACCACAAAGTGGCACTTTGGTGGCTAACCATTCTCCTGATCTGGCACTTCCGCAGCTGAAGAGCTGGCGAGTGTGTGGCCAGAAGCCCTGAGTGCCCATCACAGAGCACCGGCCAGCTCAGCCAGGAAGTCCCACAACCACAACCAGAGCCCTGCCTCTCTTCTGGAGGAAGGTCAATATTGAACTTAGAAATTGTGGGGTGTTAACTTGGCACTCCCAGGTGTGAGAAGCCTCCAGGAGTCTCAGCTCAGGCCTCCTTTCTCTGCTGGGGGAGCAGTGAGCTGGGATGGAGTAATAACCCTGCCTTTACAGTGGCATTTCGGTGTGTGGCTCTCATAGGTGACATTAAAGAGTATCTGACAAGGTTACTACAAGGCTGTCAGCACCTGCTGGAAATTCTCTCTTAGACACTGGGCTTTGCAGGCAAGCTGCCTTTCTGTCTTTACAAGGCGGTGGGGTAGGAATACCACTTTACATCAGATGGTTCCTGACATGGTTGGTGGCCTTTGCCTAACAGTTCTTCAGTGAACTATTTTATAGGTCAATGAAAGAATGGCTACAGGGTATCAGACCGCAGTTTCCTTTTGTTTTGTAAGCATTTGAGTATTTGGATAATTTTTTAAAAATAAAATAGTTAATGTCTGTACGTATGCATAGGTAAATTTTGGCTCTCCTTTGGAAATGATAAGCATCTACTTTTATAACTCTACTAAAATGACCTCACGACTGTGCAACTAAAATGGCCCAGCCTGGAGAAGCAAATCCCGAGGAAGAGAGTTTAAGATCAAGATTAGCAAATTAACAGGAGGAAAAAGCCAAACAAGCGATTACCCTACTGCTGCTGAGCGTGGGGTTTGGAGCACCAGTCTGTCTGGTGGCTGCAAAGTGTGCCCGGAAAGCTCCGTAGAAGCAGGAGTGCTGGGCTCTCCAACGTCCCCATCCCGGGAATGCTTTCTTTCCATGTCATTTCCTCCGTAGAGCCAGTGTGGAAGTCACGTTGTGTTGTTCTGAGATGGTTGCCACGGGAACATCTCAACCTAGTCATTATCCACTCAGGGTACTGATTCTATTAAATCAAGAGACAGAGCTGTGCAGGGCCGCTGGAGTGGGAAGCTGCCTCCTCCCCCGAGACTGTGATTCCTTGGCCACTGTCCTCTCTCTGCTGGTGTCTTTGAAAACAGGTTTTTCTCTCCTGTTTTCCCTTCAACAGAGCTGGTAAATGAAATCCATCCGCAGGAAGTCGGCTTTGGATAATAGAGCTGTTACATTTCCTCCGCTCCACCTTCCTACAGTTCGGTGTTTCAGCTCTTCCCCGGGCATAAAAAGAATTGCCTCCCTCTTGTCCCGCTCTGTTCCCCCCTCCATGCTCAGGTGTAAAGATATCTCTTGCATGCTTCCCTCATCCCACACAATGGGACTCCATTTCCTGCTACTTTCCGAGAGAAACTTGTAGAAACTCAGACGGATGTATCCCTTCTACTTGTGGATATGAAAGCAAGAAACAAAGCTGGCTTCTAACAAGTGCTTTTGTCACAAGTATTTCTACTAATCTGGATAATCTCTAATGAGAAAGAGTTTGAGACTTTATTCCAGGAATACTATACTCCATTATTGCTGATCATCATCATCATCATCATCATGATTGGCAAAATGTAAGTTTACGTGATACAAGGTGATGATTTGAATTAAACATAGATTGTAGGATGGCTAAATGAGGCCAGTTCAAATCTGCCTTGCACACTGACTTGTCTGTGTGCTGAACACTTTAAATTTATTCTCTCAGTGATTTTTAAGTACACAATACATTTGTTTTTGAGAGATTTATGTTATTTTTAATGACATGTATGTGTGTGCATGTATGTGTGTAAGTGCATGTGCACCCACGTGTGGGTGCCAGAAGGCGGTGTTGGATCTCTGAGTTGGAATCAGGAGTGGCTGTGAAGCATGTCTTCCTCCCTGGGCAAGGAAAGGGATTTTTTTTTTTTTCAGAAGAATGTGTGCATTGGATCAATAAGGGAACATTTTTTTTTTCCTGTTTCTGCATCTTTGTGTGAAAATTTTGTCAATGTTAAGTCTGCTCTTGAAAGTACAGGATAGTTCCAGAAAGTGGAAAGAAACTGACGATAGCAAAGGAAAATACCCAGACTGAATGTGTCTATCAAGATGTCAAAAACCCTTCTAAGTCTACTTAAAGAATCATAGTCTACTTAAAAGAAAAGGTTGGTACCTTTTCCCTAAGAAAGGCCTGCCAGCAGGTAAGTTTGGCTTGGTGGGTCATGTGGACTTAGCTGTAGCTGACTACCCGTGTAGCACCACAGCAGCCCGAGGTGGCCTATCAGAAAATGGTCATGGCAGCATGATGTCCCCTGCCTGCTATGGCAGGTTGGAGCTGTGACTAATAACAGTGTGGAAATGGGCCTTCCTATTCAATACACTTTTTTTTTTGGCTTATGCATAGGCCAGAGGTTTAAGTAGGTAGTAGAAGGGAAACAGCCAAAGCATTGTGGGTAGGGAATGGCAGTTATGTGGGACCCATTGAGGATCTTTGCAGGGAGGCTGCAGAAATGCAAGATGAGGATTAGGGTTTTTAGTGACTTGCTTTTTTCCTATATTGAATTTGTTTTTAAGTTAACATTTATATTTATGGTTGTGAGCCTAGCCTTTAACGGCTGAGCCATCTCTCCAGCCCAAGTTAACATTTATAAATGATTTATTTTTAAGGTTTATATAAGATTCTTTTTGGGGGGAGCAATACTGTAATCATTTGAGTAAAATGGTTGTGGGTCTGTGTTTATCCTTTAAAGAAATGGACACAAAGTAAGCAATGCAACAGCCTGAGGAGATGGCTCAGTAGGTAAAGGGCTTGTCACAAATGCATGAGAACCTTACTTTCTTATTTTTAGGAACACGTTCTCACTGTGTAGTCCTCACAAATCTGGAACTTCCTATGTAGACCAGGCTGGCATTGAACTCACAGAGATCTGCCTGTCTTCACCTTCCAAGTGCTAGGATCTGAGTATGAGTCCCAGCACCTCTAAAAACAAATCCAAGGACAGTAGTGCCTGTCTGTAATCCTAACACTGAGGAGGCAGACACGAGATTACAGGGGCATGTTGACCTGTTAGCCTATTAGACTCTACATGAGAGAGAGACTATCTGAAAAAAGTGTGGAGCAATTGAGAATGACACCCAACATTGACCTCTGGTCTACACACACACACACACACACACACACAGAGAGAGAGAGAGAGAGAGAGAGAGAGAGAGAGAGAGAGAGAGAGAGAGAGAGAAAGAGAGAGAGAGAGAAAGAGAGAAAAAGGTACACGCATACTCATATAAAGCATATACATTAAAGAATGTGTTCTAGTTTCATCCATGTGCCTGCAAATTTCATATCATTTTTTTTAACAGTAGAGTAATATCCACTGTGTAAATATACCACATTTTCTTTATTCTCCTGCTGAGGGACATGTAGGTTGTTTACAGCTTCTGACTGTAATGAATAAAGCTCCTATGAACACAGTTGAGCAAATGTCCTTGTGGTAGGATGAAGCATCCTTTGGTCATATGCCCAGGAGTGGTATGGCTGGGATCTTGAGGCATCCTGAGTGAAGTAACCCAGACCCAGAAAGACAAGTATGGTATGTATTCATTTATAAGTGGATATTAACTGTAAGTAGAGGGTAATCATGCTACAAGCCACAGATCCAAAGAGGCTAAATGACGAGGAGGGCTCAAGGGGTGAGGCATACATATCTCCTGGGAAGGAGGAGGAGGATAGATTCTGTGGGCATTCTGGGGCTGGAAGCAGAAGGGATGAGGCTGGGTGGGCAGATGGAGGGGGAGTGCTGGAACTGGGTGGTATTTCGGAAAGGGAGGTAGAAACCCAGTGCTTCCAGGGATCTCAGAGGGTGACTCTTGTGAAGATGTCTAGAATGAGGGACACAGAGCCTGAACCGGTCATCTTCTGTAACCAGTTAGGCTTACTTCCAGCGGAGGTTCTGAGACACCAATCCAGCTTCAAAGCCTTCCACCTACAACTTGTCCTGCCCACAAATGTGCTGGAGAAAAGGTGGCACAGGAAGTGTGGAGTGGCCAGCCAAGGACTGGGCCACCTGGAGACCGTGGCCATGAAAGGGAGCCTATGCCTGCCATTGCCTGAAGGGCCAGGAGCCTAGAGACCTAGGACAGAACCAAACAGGGCTGGCAACCAAAAAGAAGGTCAGTAAAACGCTTCCTAATGATATTCTGCTATACTTGCAGAGTGCATGGAGAAACCCACAGCCAAACTTTAGGCAGAGCTTTCGGAGTCCTGCAGAAGAATGGAAGGAGGCATTGTAGAAGCCAGAAGGGTCAAGGACAACACAGGTCACAGAATCAAGCAGGCAGAGCTCATCGGGGCTCACAGAGACTGAACTGGCAATCAAGGAGCCTGTACAGGTCCGACCTAGGTCCTCTGTGTATAAACCGTGGTTGGGCAGCTTGGTGTTCTTATGGAACTCCTAATACTGTGAAGGGGGGGGGGCTGCCTTTGACTCTTTTGCCTGCTTTTGAGACCCTTCCCCCCTACTGGGTTGCTGCATTCAGCCTTGAAATGAGGTTTTGTGCCTCGTCTTGTCACTTGTTACAATGTGTTCGGCTGCAAGAGAGACCTGCTCTTTTCTGACGGACAGGGAGGAGGAGAGGGTGTGGGAAGAAATGATGCAGGGGGAAGGGGAGGGACTCAGAGGAGAGGAGGGAGGAACATGCAGTCAGGATGTAATATATGAGAGAAGAATAAATTTAAAAAAAAAGAAGAAAGAAGGACAGAGTATGTTAAGCTAGTTTAGTGGTTATTGTGTAGAATTGCAATTGGTGGGTACAATCAAAGCTTAAGGAGAAACTTCCAAAATGTCCTAAGATGCTTCTCTTTAGGCAAAAAGTCTATCTTTAATTACTCAGCAAGCTCAAAGAGGGCATGAAGAGATGAAAGCAAGTTAAATAGATGACAGACTTTATAAAGTGATGGGGATGTGATCTGTATGATACGCTTTATGTGACTGAATTTTACAGAGACATCTGCATACCTATTGCTGCCTGATGACAAGGTGCTGTACTTGCCAAGCTAGAAAGCTGCAAACAGGTCATAGCAGCGAGAATGGTTCACGCCCCACCTCTGGCATGCAGACATTATAGAGGGATGGATAGCATCCTCAGACCCATCTGTGCTGTTGGGTGAACGGCTTAACTTTTTTATTTATATATTTATTTACTACAATGTATTCACTTTGTGTCCCTGCTGCAGCCCCCTCCCTTGTCTTCCCCCAGCCCCACTCACCCTCCTTCTCCCCCTATGCCCTTTCCCTAGTCCTCTGATAGGGGAGGACCCCCTCCTCTTCTATCTGACCCTAGCCGATCAGGTCTCATCAAGGCTGGCTGTATCGCCTTTCTCTGTGGTCTGGCAAGGCTGCTCCCTACAAGGGGAGGTGATCAAAGAGCCAGCCACTGATTTCACATCAGAGATAGCCCCTGTACCTCTTATTAGGGAACCCCCTTAGAAACTGAGCAGCCAATGGGCTTCCTTTGAACAGGGGGTCTTGCTCTCCATTAAGGTCCTTGGTTGGAGAATTGGTCTCTCCAGGCCCCCTTGGGCCCAGGTATTTTGGCTCTGTTGTTCTCCTTGTGGAGTTCCTGTCCCCTCCAGGTCTTTCTATCTCCCTCTTCTTCCATAAGGTTTCCAGCACTTTGCCCAAAGTTTGACTCAGTATCTCCTTCAATACTCTGGTGGGTAGAGTCTTTCAGAGGTCCTCTGTGGAAGGCTCCTATCCTGTTACTTATCTTCTCCTACTTCCGACGTCTATCCTGTTTGCCCTTCTGAATGAGGATTAAGCATCTTCCCTAGGGTCCTCCTTGTTGTTTAGCTTCTTTAGGGCTATAGATTTTAGTATGTTTATCCTATATAATAAGGCTAATATTTACTTATAAGTAAGTATATATCATTTGTGTCTTTCTGCTTCTGGGTTACCTCACTCAGGTCTTTTCTAGTTCCTACCATTTGCTTGTAAATTTCCTGAGTTCCTTGCTTTTTAATTGCTGAGTAGTATTCTATTGTGTAAATGTACCACACTTTCTGCATCCATTCCTCTACCTAGGGACATCTAGGTTGTTTCCAGATTCTGGCTATCATGGATAGAGCTGCTACGAACATGGTCGAGCAAATGTTATTATTGAATGGTGGGGCATCTTTTGGATATATGCTAAGAAGTGGTATAATTGCATCTTGAGATAGACTATTCCTAATATTCTGAGGAAGCACCAGATGAACAGCTTACATTTACAGCTACTTGATACAGTCTTTTTCAGAGGACTATTTAATGTATGTCAACTATGTAGTTACTGAGTAGCTAGAGACTATAAAGAGTTTTTGAGTTTAGGACCTTTGTAGTTTACTTAGGGACATATCTTATACATCTGGGGAAACTGAGGTCACTTACAAAACCAAATACAGTGAAGGGAAATTAGGACTGTCTCAGTATGTTATATGAAAAGAGAGAGGAATGAAAGAATTACCCAGAATGGAGTCCTGAGAAGAGTGGAAAGGGAATTTCAGGGTGGGTGGCCAATATTTTTACTGGATGAATAGATAGTTCTGACTATGAGGTGCAGGGAAATGGAGGCGGAGACCAGGAAGGGCTCGGGCGCCAGGAGGCTCCTTGGAGTTCTCCTGCAGAGGGTGGGAGGGTGGTAGTCGCTTACAGATGATCCTTCAGATATGAGCAGTGTATATAAATGGTGGCCACATGCAACCTGTATACATATACATGTAGAGTTTTTAGAGTAAAAAGAAAAGCAAATAATTTCTTAAAGGCCAGCTGATACCTATAATATAGACAATGAACTAGTCCATAGTCCACTGCAAAGGCCACCACATTAGCTACGATGCTTGTGGGCCCTGGGGTTGAAGTAAGAATCATTCAGAATCTTATAAAGACCTACCTCCTCCTAGTTCGCTCATTTGGTCATGGATTCTATTAGAACCCGTGAAACGACATCTCAAATATTGTTGAAAATAGGCTTTTTGGTAAATTTCTCCCTGTGACTCTGTGGGAGAGCTCTGGTAGAGATGAACAATGCCCTACTTTGTGGAACCTCACGGCTGGTGACCCAGACATTTCAGTTAGGAGATTGTCAACAGTGTAGCTTCCAAGAGGAATTCGAACAGCCTGTATGGGGATCATACGACGAGGTCAGACGTAACCCTGGAGTTCCCACAGGCTGCATCTATGCTGCATTGGTCTAGAGGCTGCACAGTGCTGAGTTTTAAAAGGCGTGTTGTTTTTTTTTAAAACTGGGTGTTTATTTCTATTTAAAAAGTTATTTAAAAGTATTTAAAAGGTTATGCTATCTCTACATCCTTAGAAAAGCTGAAAAAAACAGACACAGAACAATGGGAGGAGAAACGCAAACATGTCCATCTTTTACCAGCCTTTTATGGATCGAAGGATCAGAAATAGCAAAGTCTAAATTTTCCTGGTCATTTCCAGGGGTTGAGGCGAATCAAATTACCTCCCATGTGGCACTCACTTATGTCAAAGGAAAGTAATAGTTTGTGGATACCATCCAACACTTTGAAATTTATAAACGGGTAGTGATATGAGAACCAAACAGCAAAAACCTTGGGGCAAACTGTGAAATTTGTTATTGGTGCCTCCTTCCCTCTACCAGAAGCCCTAGGTGAAAGGTCACCATGATAGAAGATATGAAATCTGGAGAAACAACTGGGCCCTGGCTTGGATTTCCTGAGGAATGTCAGATCAAGTAGCAATGGAAGGAGAAATAGCGTGTGCTACCAACGCCATCAAGGAGGAGGCAGCAGCAGTATGGACAGGAAGGATTTCCCTCGGGTTTGCAGAGACTGAGCAGACCGAGCTAATGGGGATGTCTGAGGGCATCTGCCAGTGCACTTATCTGTGACTTTTTTTATAAAAAAAAAAAAAGATTTAACTTATTTTATGTATATGAGTGATCTATCTGCATGTGCACCTGCATGCCAGAAGGGGGCAGTAGAAGAGGGCATAGATAGTGTTGGATTAAAGGTGTGCCTCACCTTGCCCAGGGAGAGACCTGGGGCCGTGCTCAGCATTCCTCCCACAGGAGGAACTTGAGAGACAAAGTTTTAAGTTCTAGTAGAGGGGACAGAGGTAGAGGAAGGAAGGCTGGCCTCGAAAGGTTTTGAAGTTCGCAGGGAAATATTTTTTTTTACCCCAGAGAAAGCATTTGTTCCTTTGCAGGTATCTCGGTTACTCACTGTTAAGTAGACGGAAGTCAATGAATGGGTAGGAGCCGCGGCGTTCGGCAGCAACCCCCGTCTGACCCCTTAGTCGTACATCTCCTAGAAAACAGAAAATCCAAACAAATGTTTGAAGGCGTTTGCCAAGCATATTCACTTTTCCCCAGCAAATCCTCCTCACCAGTTATGTCAGCGGAAACAACACAGGATGTTAGAAAAACCTAAGAGAGTGCTGGGTGGGAAGCGGTGCCTAATTTAAGGGCGAGTGTAACGAATCTGCCAGGCAGGACTGTATCGAATGGACCACTTCTCTCTTATATCTACCTGGTCTGAAAAGTTCAACAGACTGCAAAGGTTTCCACCATCATCTTAGACTTTGTGGGGCTGTAGAGGCCCTGGGAGGATGGATGGCATTCTGGGGTTGTAGCTCCTCGCTTACCAGACGTTCTGGCCCAGAGCATTGTTTTCTGATGGTGTTCACTTTCTTTGCCCCTAGGTTGTGTTATTTTTGAACGTTACAACTTGTCAGCTGAGTTCAGGAGGTGTTTTGGACTCCTAGCTACCTTTGTTCTCATGATAGTCTGCAGTGTTTCCAGTAAGTAACCTCTTTGCAGCTCCTTCCAGTGGCTGCCTTCATGTCCCTTTTCAGTGTGTATGTCCTGCCTTCCCACCCCAAGGAGGACAGCAAGTAGAGAGGACACAGTGGACATGGGAATAAAGCAGGCCTGGGGAGACCTTGTCTGGATGCTTGCTCCCCGTGTTATCTCGGGAAGCATATTTCTCTCCGCCTCAGGTGTTTTGTCAAATGGAAAGGATTGCTTCCAAGCGCCTGTGTCTGACATGACACTGGCTACTCGGCCGTGGTTGTTGGCCCTCCTCTCCCAGACTCCTGCAAAGCAGGGTCCATGCACATTATGTGATCTGCATTTCTCCATTGAGCTTTGTTGGTTCGCATCTTGTGGACTCCTGGGAGATGCGGAAAACCACGAGCTGGAATGTCCTTCTGGAGGAGCTGAGCCAGGGTGGGTTCTAGAACCATCAATTCCAGGGACAACCGGTCACCTCCCGTAAGCCATTTTCCCCAAAGGGCCTAGCAAAGGGCCTCAGCCTGGAAGCAGAGAGGAGGGACTGTGCCCTTTAATCTTGGGTTAGCCAGACCTGGGTGGCAGAACCACTGCCACCCCGCATGCTGGACCCGGGGTTACAAAGTACAACCAGGAACGCCAGGAACCGTCTCTATTTCCACTTTACAGTACTGCCACCTGCGTCCTGTTTTGAGTAATCTGACATTTCACTGCATTTCCGGTGTTGGAGATTTTCATAACTTAGGGACTAAAAACAGAACAAACCAAAACAGATAAGTTTTAAACCAGAAAAAGCAAAGTCAAAGGATGAAGGAGGAGATGAAAAGTTAGCTTAGAGTGTTATCTGCTGAGCATGGGGGTGCAGTCTGTGTCATCTCAATAGTCAGGAGGCCGAAGCAAGGAGGGTCAGGACTTACAAGCTAGCCTGCGCTATGTAGCAATGCTCCTGTAACAAAACACACAAACTCTCTCTCACACACACAGAATAGCTGAAAAGTCACTCAGAACTAAGAGGTTTCTTCTCCCTTGTATTACCCTGAACATCTACACTTGTAATACTTCCCATTTCACAAAGCTTTTTCAAAAACTGCTACCATGGATTCATTGTCATGTGTCTTTCATCGGGTGTTTACGATGGGCTGGTGAGAAGAAATACTATTATACTCCTTATTTTATAGCTGAAGATACAGTAGCTCTGAGAGACCAATATGCTTTACCCTGGAGCCTGAGCAAAGAGCTCAGGCCCCTAACAAGCTCCCAGGAAGAACACTGGCTATGGTACTTTGCTCTTGCAGTGGGCAGAGCTAGTGTTAAGTCCAGGTTCTTACACTTCACCTGCAGGGCTCTCTCAGCACCTCATCCAACAGTTTATAGACTCAATTTTCCAAATGAAATGAAAAGGAGATCTGAGATTCCTACATTGGGGAATTTGGACTTGCAGTAGCCACTAAGAAAAAGATAGTGTGTGCACCACAAATGCATTCAGGGCTAATGAAAATGAATCTGTAGTTCATTATTATGTATGGCCGACACATGCTTTAAAAATCTAAGCCACAACCAATCAAAATGCAGGGAACAGGTGGTCATGTGATGACCAACCCAACTGATGTATCTGCAGCACAGCTCCTGCATCCAGCAGGGCTGAAGGATCACAGCAAAAGAAGGGGTGGAAAGAGTGTAAGAGCCGGAAGAACAAGAGTGTGTCATGAGATTTCATCTCTTAGAAATGGCAGAGAAGCTACACGCAGGAAGTCTCATCAACAAGACCTGGGCAAGGATGACACCAATACACAGGCCAACATGGAAGGGGGAACTCTAACTGGGCCTCTACACTAGACAAAGAACTACATGCAACCAAGGAATGCTGGGAGCAGAAGAAAGCATCTTCCTCATGGAAGAGCCCCTGAGTTGGTCTTCCAATACCAAGAAATCAGCCCTGAGATTATACGAACAACCAACATTATGTAGACTAAGCAGGTTGTATTTCTATATTTAGGAGAGAGAGAGAGAGACAGAGAGACACAGAGAGAGAGTGTGTGTAAAATAATAGTTGAAGAAACAGGCCATGAACTTGATTTGGGGTGCATGAGAAGATTTGGAGGGAGAAAATGAAAGGGGGGAAATGACATAATTATATTTTAATTTCAAAAAATATTTTAAAAATATCTATGCATAGGTGTATTGCCTAGTCTTATGTCAACTTGACACACATACTAGCTGTCTTGAAAGGAGGGAACCTCAATTGAGAAAATGTTTCCATAAGATACAACTGTAAGACATTTTTTTTTTTAATTGGTAATTGCTGGGGAAGGGCGCAGGCATCCCTGGGCTGGTAATCCTGGGTTCTATAAGAAAGCAGGTTGGGCAAGCCACTAAGCAGCACCCCTCCATGGTCTCTGTATCAGCTTCTGCCCTCCAGGAACCTCCAGGCTCCTGCCCTGTTTGAGTTCCTGTCCTGACTTCCTTCAATGAGTAACAGCAATGTGGAAGCGTAAGCCAAGTAAACGCTTTCCTCCCCAACTTGGTTTTTGGTCCTGGTGTTTCCTGCAGCAGTGGAAGCCCTGACTAAAACAGTAGGTGTTCCCAAGAAGCTGACTGGGTTTTTAGCTTTGTTGACCTATTGTTGTCATGCCTTGGGTTTTCTCTGAGTTTTCAGGCTTGCTGTTTGAGTTGATGGCCCTTAAACCCTCTTGCTAGTCCTTGAGGGGTATTAAATGATAGTTTTTAGAGAGTATTAATCCATGTCAAAATTAGTTTCTATAGAGGATTAAGCCATGTTATAAGTACTAGTAAGGCAAGAGGAAGCCTCTGTCTTAGAAAGTTTTTTTTTTAAACATGAATCTGAATAAAAATAAACTGGGCATGCCCTATCATGGGCCTTCGTACTGTTGGAGGAAGATGGACATTTTAAGCATGTATATTTATCTATGTGGAAAGGGATATTTCATTATGCCTGCTTCCAGGAGCCCCTCCGATGTTGGACAGTATGCTGGTAAGAAAAGAGATAATGGAGTAAAGATGTCCTTGGGAGAGCTGAGGCCACTGGGCCTCAGGAGGGAACAAGTGACGATGTTCTTGTAGCACTGTTCTCACTGGCCTCTGGTCTGGACAGCCATCTGACTACCCAGGGTCTTATATCCAAGCTAAACAATTATTTTGACTATTCACTAAGCTCTTGTTGAACTTCAGCAGCTCTTTTTTCCTGGCAAAGGAAAGGTGCGGTGGAAGCTGGGAGGAAGCGCTGACAGCTCAGAGTTGTGTCCTCAGTCTGTTCTTATTGTGTTCCAAAAGGAAGCAAACAGCAAGGGAATTCTTATTTTGAAAGGACTGCTGCTCTTTTGCTCTTTTGGAACTGAAAGCATAACATGTCGTCCTTGGTCCTGAAGGCTGCAGATGCAGGCAGAGAGCTGAGCTGAGTCATTCCAGGAGCCAAGACCCAGAGACAGTCCCCAACTCCCCCAGGGGACATAGCTCTGGACAGACCTCTTGCCCACTTGGCCTCTCACACGGTGTCTGTTTAATGAAAGCCTGCACTAGGGAGCAGACGTCGATGTGGCCTCTTATGTAACGGGCAGAACGTGGAGACACTGACAGTGATGACAACTTACAGTGGCTGAAACATGGGCCACCTGACAAGAACCAGACTTCTGCCCCATCGGGTGGTTCCAAGGTCATTTTGGGGTGAGCAGAGGGCCTAAGAAAGGGCATGAGCTGTAGCTGCTGTGTTCTTGTGATATCTGAGAAGAAGGAGGGCGGCGAGAATGGTCACACTAGATACAGGCGTCAGGGAGCATGGGTGGGAGCTCATGGCAGGACTATCAGTGATGAACCTGAAGAAGACGGTAGTGGCATCAAAACACGAAACCCTCAAGCGAGCCAAACAGTGATGCTCTGGTAGACAGCCATTCCCTTGAGCCTGTTAGTGAGTCATGGCACTGCTGTTCCTTGTAAAGCAAAGACAGAGAGAACAGTCCCACACCTCAGACACGGGCTCTCAGCACGCTCACTGTCTTCCACTGCAGAGTTGTTTACTGAGGGTCTTTAAGGGGCAATTTCCCAGTGGGGAAATTGACCACACTCTAGAGAGTTATAGGAACACAAACTGCACTACAGCTCTGTGCGCGTGTGTGTGGAGTGGGGGGTATTAGGAAGTAGGTATTAGGAAGGATGGACTCAGAAGGAATGAAGAGCAAGTATGATAGAGGTGCATTGTATGAAATTTCCAAATAACCAGTAAAAATATTACGTGTGCAGGGGTGGGGGAAGAAGGTGTTCCCCTTGGACACTTAACTAGCTTAACAAAGGGAAGGACAGTTTGTTCATCTGTTGACTTATGGGACAGCATAAGCAGTCTGTGTATGTACCTCAGGCAGATATATTGTCTGATAGTGTTGTTTTCCATGAGAGAACCAGTGAGGCTGACTAGACCTAAATTTTCCTCAGAGAATTTCAGTTTTCCACTCTTCTTTGAAACAGGGTCTCATTATGGAGCGCAGATTGGCCTAGAACTCACATGTGATCCATGAGGGTCTCAAACTCAAGATGCCCCTGCCTCACCCTCCACACCACTGTGCCCAGCTCAGTCTTCGGGCTTCTTGAGTGAGGCAGGCTCTCTCTGCTCACAGAGGACTGTCTATCAGATTGGTTGAGGAGAAGGAGCCTAGTTTGTTGATGGCTCTGTTTCAGTAGCTGTGCATTTCTGGGTCATTGTTGGAAAACATTTATATAGCGAAGAGAAACTGGCAGTTTGTTGTCCAGAAACCAGGCTTCTGACAGAAGCAAAACAATTTGTTTGCATTTATGAAAGAAAGAACAATATTCTCAAACAATATGCTCTGCAACCTTAGCTTAGGGTTATTAAAGGCCTGGTGACAAATGTGTACTTTGGGGCTTGAATGCTGTGAAAGTGAACATGCCAACAGCATATTTAGTTTCCAGAGCAAGCAAGGCAGCTTTTTACCCAGACTGGTAGCAGTCTGGGTACCCAGACTAGGGACTACCCTTATTTTCAGCTTGATAGTGTTTCAGAGGAAAATATGAGAAAAAAAAGTTCCAGTCACTAAGAATACAGGAGTCTAATTTAGAAAAAAATGTTGAAAAGGAAGTAGCAGGAATGTGTAAGGAGGATTCCAAGGAACTGGTAAAGGACTTAGGAGAACACACACAGGTCTGCTGGAGAGGGCTGAGAAGGAGAATCGCCCATGGCGGTGTCTCAGAGACCAAGCCGACTGGGTCTGCCCTGAGTAAGACAACTCTGTGGCGATGCTTGCAGACTGTGTGCTCCTTCCAGGGCGGCGCCCCCACCGCCAGACTCTCCAAAGCCAAGCTCGCTTCTCTATGTCGATATGCTGTATATAAAGTGCTCAGCACTGCGCATAGCATGCGATAAGCACTCAAAAAGTTAGCTCTAGGGGAGCGGGTTACTATCCAATGTTCTGAGGCCCCTCCTCCTTCCACCCCGAGACTTAGGATGATTCCCTAAGTGGCAATAGCTGTCAGGGTCACTTTACATGTCTGAGATCCCCAAAATGACCTCCCTGAGAGCTGGTAAGTGGTTGAGTCACATTAGACCAGGTAGGCCTGAGACCTCAGTGTCCTCACACTCCATGAAGACTACCCAGAAGGCCACTCAGGGCAATCACCTGGGCTTTATCTGCCACGTCCATATTGCCTGTCTCTCTGCCGGTCATGTCTGGTTAAGAGACACGAGTATGAAAACTGAGGAGAGCAGAACGTGGACCCTAGAGCCCTTTCACAGCAGCAGTGGAATCCCATGGTATGTGTGCCGTGACCGTTGGCCCAGGAACACTGAGCTCCAAGTAGCGAGGGTTAGATTACCATGGACTCTATAGCTAAGTACTGCTTTCAAGGACTGAGCCTCAGACAGCCAGTTCTGAAGCCCAGAGGGGCTTCTAGACTAATTTGGTTCATTTCAACAAATGATCTTATGAAACATTAAAGCAAATGTTAGAAAGCAGGTGGGGAAGTGAAGGTGTGAAGGTGTGTAAGTTAGCTTCTTGCTCTCGGATAATTGACAGTCCGAAGAGAATCAGGTCAAGGAGTAGATACAGTACCAACCAGAGACAGAGTCTAATGGTTATTCTAGAATGCTTCTTCTCTGGTCCCTCTCTCAGAGGCAATGTGAAAGTTTATGAAATTATATAGAACTATATCTCACAAATACTCCATTTTAAAACAATCCTCTACCAGTTTCCATCTGAATTAAAAGAGAAAAGTCATGTGACATTAAGTGTTGATATTTAATGTTTATGTTATACAGAAGTTTTTCAATTAAAAGAGATTTATATATTAGAACAACTGTTGGAAGTGTGATTTTAATCTTATACCATTTCCAGAAAGCAAGTTTTCTGTGGGTACAGATAAATTTAAATTTAAATCTGAAATGTTACTTTCAGAAATCACTAGAAATATACATTTATGTCTGGTGATCATGTTAGCTTTCTTGAAAACCATACGTACTACGAGTGAAGATATAGGGGAGGAGAGAGATGAAAGAGTCTAAGAAAGAGCGGGTACTGAGAAAGTCAATGAAGGAATATTGAGAATGAAGGAGAACAGGCCAATGTAGGCTGATATGTGTCTCTATTTGCATAATTAAACCACAGGAAAAGAGAATTTTCCAAAAGAAGTCAGTTCTTGCCTTTTCTTCCGTAAATCTTATTTACTGTTAAGTGGTGTTGATGGGGCCTGATTGCTGTGGAAAATGAACGCAGTGGTAAGAAACCTTGCCAACAGTCTTAGCCTACAGAGTTGTGGATTTTAGCCTCCTGCAGGGGAAGATATGGGCTAGTTCTATTCAGAAATGTGGTGCAGCACCTATGGGTATTGGGACAAGAGATTAGTAGCATGTTAGGATGTCTAAGGACTTCTTGTCAGAGGACAGTGACTCCAGTGCATCGCTGCAGGAGGCCAGGTGAGTAGTGATGGTAGCTGAGGAGAGTGACAGAGCTTAGAGAGCCTGAACCGGCTCTAGAGTTGGCAGCAGAGAAACAGACCCAGTGCCAGGAGCACTGCGCGGGGGGTGAAGGGGGGCAAAGGGAGAGGGGAATATTGGAGATAATTCTTAAGTTTCTGGCTTGCACAGCAGATGACGGTGTTATCACAGAAAAGGACAATTCCAGAGGGATTAGAGAAAGACTTTGGCCCTCCTTGAGTGCACTGCTGAGATCCCAGAGAAAAATGTGCAGTAGCATGGGTTCAGAACGAATGTTTTGGATGGAGACATAACTTTATACATCAAAGAAAGCTATGGAATATTTAAAGCAAAATGTTTGCGGGAAAATCCACGAAGTTAACAAATATAACTAAAAATCATAAAATAATTTAAAGTAACTGCAAAAAGACAAAGTCAGAGGCCTATGTGAAGTTGCTCACAAAGTGAACGAGGAGGGAGAAGGTCCAAGTATGTGGCTTTCGGTGACTCAAGCAGCAATGACTGGCCTGCACCGCAGGGTCTTGTCAGGAAGAGGAAGCCACCACGTGGGAGGGAGAACAAACTTCCATCAGAGAAGAGGATGTGGCAGGATGAAAAATAATAGGACTCAGGGACGGCTGGGCGGGCAAGGTGAGGAGGGACCTGAGGGCAGGCTCCCGGAACCCGTGCGGAGCTGGTTTGCGCCACGTATGTCTCTATCCCAGCATTTACTGCGAGAGTAGAGGCACTGATGGAAAATTCCTCAGAGCTCCTAGGTCAGCTGGCCCGGTGTACACAGTGGAGAACAAGAGACTCCGTCTCAAACAAGACAGAAGCATGGACTGGCAGCTGAGAATGTCCTTTGACTGTGTGAGTGCACGTGCACGCACACACACACACACACACACACACACGGCCTCATGCGTGTGCATATGCACATGCTCACACACACACACACACACGATTTTAAAATAGGAAGAAATTTTGTGCAAAAATGTCACCATGAAAGCCATTACTTTGTTTGCTCCCTTCACAATTTTAAATATGCATAGATTTAAACAAAAAGAGCTGGTGGGATAATGAACAGATGACGTCCACTAGCTTCTGGGGCCATCATGTCTACCTGGAGCGCCGGGAAGACCGTACTCAGGGTGGTGACAGGGCCGATCTCCCGGGGTGAGTGGGCTGTCATTTTAATGTGTGTTTAAATTTGATCACATAATTCCCCTCTTCTCTCTCTCACCCCTTCCATGTAAACCCTTTTCAGTCCCTTTCAAATTCACGGCCTCAGTTTTGAAATTTTATTCTTTGCTTTCTGCATTAAGAATTTTTATTTCTCTGTGTGTGCATGCCTGTGAGTGTGCATGCGTGTTCACATGCATGTGTGTGTCTGTCACAGCCTGTCTGGGGAGGTCAGACAACAACCTTGGGGCACTGTTTCTCTTCTACTGTGTGAGTTCTTGGGATCAACTGTACAGACTAGCAGTGCTTTGATCTGGCCAACCATCTCACTGGCCGTGATAAGCTGAGTGACATAAATTTTCAACAAGCAGTGCTTCACCTAAATATAGCATTTGCTTGTAATCTGTCCAGCTGTAACAATTGAAATGATGAGCATTTTAACAAAAATATCATGCTGACCTTAAGCATAGTAGTAATCCCTATGAATAATAAAATATAATTTGAAAATTGGTCTGAGATAGAAGATGTCATAGCAATAACCTGAACAGCAAGAAAAAATAGTCTAAAGGAAACCTCTCTCAAGAAAACTGTTTGTTGGGAGGAAAAGATGGGATATATCAACAAGAACTAATATTATTAAAAGATACAGCCCAAAGCAGTATCAAAAACTGGAAGCATTAAAGAAAATTGTTTTTATGCATTGTTTGTTTTCTTGTGTTTCTGGACTTCCTGATACTGGCCGGGAACAAGGTCGAACTTGCCAAAACACTACAAGAAAAGATGTTGATGATCACGGATAGGAAATACTCTTGGTCCCATGAGATGGCACATTCTTATGGGACAGCCACAGTAAGTCTGCCACCATGAGAAGGAACATCAGGCCACCACATTCACCCTGGGAGCTCGCTCAGCACTGGGGAACATTTGAGTTCGGCTTTCCAGACCTCTGTGGCACTTGGGATTCTTTGAAGCTCCAAGTGTTGTTCATTTGTTTTGTTTGTTTTCCAGAAAGGAAACAGATGGAAAAAGCCGGACTTGATGGGGAAGTAGTGGAATCCATCATATTATATCCACGTTATAGAACATCGTGGTGTTATTAAAAACAGTAACTGATATTTCCATAGTAATAGCTATCACTTACTGAGCCTTCAGTCCTGAGCTGGGCAGCGCATGAAGTGCTCTCCATGAGTGAGCTCATTTAGTTCCTTAATGACTCCTTTAGATAAGTGCTAATATCAGGACCATGCCGTGAGAGACAGGGATGGGAAATTTCTTTGCCCATGAGTAGGGGACACAAAGCCAGATGTGAAACCAAAGGGACTAGCCCTGCAGCCTGTGCCTGCAGCTAACAGGAACACTTCCTGTTCAGAGATGCCTTGACCTGAGGTGAGAGAGAGCTGAGATTCATTGTTACAGAAGGCTGGGATAATATAGTATGCAAAACTTTATCTCAAAGGAAATAGCTTAGCCAGCCTGAAAAGGCTGCTCATTAGCTGTGACCTTACCCATTCTGGGCTTCATTAAATCTCATGTTTTGTTCAGTAGGAACGGTAAGATCTGCTTTCTACCTCATAGGAGGCAGAGATCAAGTGAACTCGCATGGATTAAGTGAGTTTCCAGGGATTTTGCAATAAAGGTTTATTATCAAGAACATTCTTATTAATATTGCAATATCAATATCAAACATGTACCACATATAAATTCCTCTGAATCTTATACTTTGTATATGAAGTAAATAACATTATTACTGACGTTATCGCAAAAGTCTACACCAATGCTTTAAAGACAAGAACATTTTCTTTGATACGCAATTAAGCATTATGTGAATTAGAGGTTCTTATAAGCAAATATGGAGAAACATGGAGGCTTGGCAAAATTAATATTTTTTCAATTGTAGGATTTCTCAGACTCTTTAGCATGCTAATGTACAGCACATATCCAAGATGGTGAGATCAAACAGCATTTCCCAAACATGTTTTTTTTTGTTTCATTTTTGTGAAACATATTTTCTAAGTATATTTTAAGATGACTATTTGGGGGAAGATAATTAGGCGTACATTGTTCTCTGTGGAGTGAGTATGTGTGTGTGTGCGCATGTGTGTGATGTTTAAATCAAAATCTTAGTACAGGAAGGAGCTTAGAGAACTCTGGTTTTATCTCACTCATACCCTCGCCCCTGGTACCCTTATCCTGTATGATTAAGTTTATGTATCAGTTTTTAATTTGGGAGGTTGCTGCATACCAATTGGATTTTTGTGTATTTATTCCTCAGACACGTTTTCTTTTTTTTACTGTTTCCAGGTCTCGTTATGGACTCTTTGAGAATTCAGTAGCTAATGAAATAGACAAAACATGTCTGCCCTTAAGGGGCTGAGATTACAGTAATCTAGAGGGAAGACTGATAATAAACAAATATTAGCAAGCAAATTGCCTTCTATAGGAAGTCAGGAGATAGCTTCCCTATAGAATGAAACAGTGGGGGAAGGGTGAACAGGGCCCAGTGGATTCCCCTGTGCCTGGGAAGTGTCCAGCTGCAGTTTGAATTGGGTGGGGTCTAAGGTCAACCAGAGGTGGCTTGGAGCTTGAGGGAAGTGTGTGAGGATCACTGAAATTGTCTGGGATGAGCATACTAGTTTTAGAGAACAGATGCAAGACTATGAGAAACTCCTATTCTCTAAAAATAGCAAACTGGCCAGCATTCTAGAGCAAAGAGAGTTAGGGGCGCTAGACAGGATGGCATAGAGGCAGAGACAACAAATGAGGGATAGGAAGTTGCTGGGTCTAACAGATATTTATTTATGACCTGGTCTGCTTCTCAGTTGCGGTGATAAAATACTGACCAAAAGCAACTTGAGAAGAAAAGATTTTATTTGGCTGATGGGTTACAGTGTATCATAGGAGAAGCTGAGGCAGGAACTCAAGGCAGAGGTCAGAGGCAGGAACAGAAGCAGGGACCACCAAGGAACACTGTGCACTGGCTCCTTTATAGGCTCACAGTCAGTTACCTTTCTGATACAGCACAGGCCTGCCTGTACAGACACTGCCCACAGTGGGCTGGGTCCTCCTTAATCAATTAGCAATAAAAAACATTGACCACAGATATATCCACAGGACAATCTGATGCAGATAATTCTTTGAGATTCCCTCCTCCTAGGTGTTCCAAGTTGACACCCAAACTAACCAGGACACCTCCCAAAATTCATACCATACATTTCGGTAACATCATGGCACGGGGCCTTTAAGGAAGGGATCAATTCGTGAAGGCCAAGTTCTAGTAAACAAGGTCGAAAGCAGATACCTGGCCCATCATTGAAGATGAGCTCATCATTGAAGATGCCATCTGAGGAGATGAGAGAGGTCTCACCAGACACAGTCTACAGATTCCATCCTCTAGAACACTGGGCAAACCAGTTCCAACGTTCCCATTGTTGTGGTTTGAATGTGAAATGTTCTCCTGAGCTCATGTGTTTGAACATTTGGTCACCAGCAGCTGGTGCTGTTTGGGAGGTTGTGGGACCTTTAAGAGGTGGAATCTGGCTAGAGGAAGTGGATGGCTGAGGGTTGGTAGCTCCTGCACTTCCTTTCCTGACTGCAGATCCAAAAGACCAGCGGCTCCTGTTCCTCCAGCCATTACCCCCATCCCCACCCCAACTATGACAGAACATTTCCCCTGGAACTGTGAACCAGAATGAAGCTTTTCTTGTGAGGAATTTTGTCACACAATCAGAAAGTGATTAAGAAGCCCAATGACAGTCTGAATGGACAAGGCCTGGTGGATAGAGGTGAGGGGTGGCAAATAGTTGGGAATTCAGAGTGAGGTAGGAAGACACAGGAGACTCCCGGGAAAGTGTGATGTGAACTAACGCTGGCTTTCAGAGAATCGGGTTGGCTGTTGAGAAGGTGTTCTCAGGGTGCTTTTTGCAGCTAAGAGGTCTCAGGAGGAACTCTCTTCAGGAGTTGGCAATACTCACTGGACTCTGTGCCCTTCCCCTCTTCCCCCCACCCCCCCATCATAGTTTCCTGGCTAAGTGGCTGCACACTCTCCGAGGACCGTGTGAATGTAGAGACCCCTGAAAAAGGGTCATTTTGTGGCTGCGAAGAGAGGGCAGAAAGCAAGTCATAGCCCATGGGAGCATGGATTTACTTCATTCAGCCATGTTGTTTATCACTTCCGTAAGTGCGCAACAGACAGATACAGATTGTGTAATGAATACTTAAATTCACTGAATGATTGCCTGCTGTAATAAATTCATCTTTTAGAGCTTTCTGTCCTTACAAGCAAGCTATGTATCCTTTGAGAATCTGTTTTGATGAGTACACACATAATTTTTTTTTTTTAAATAAAACCTGACAAAGCCAAACATTTCATTTTGGGTGAACTGCCCCATACCATTCTACCCTGTGTGACTGATAAACCCAGAAATTCTTCTAATTTAAACCCAATTACATGGTTTTAAACTGAATTTGAGAACTGAACTTGTCTGAATTTGAGAAAGACGTTTCCAAATGTATTAAGATGTTTATTTTGCAGATGAGAAATAGACACTATTGTTTATTCTCAGTTAGTGTTCATTGAACAGTATTATGAGTCTATTATATTCATGTTTTATTATTACAGATTAATCAGTATGAACAATATAACAATATATTGATGCATTTATGCTACCAGATGATATCTGGGAGACAATTTCTTATAGTGCTGATTAATTTTTTCATGCCTGCCAGGACTGCTTATAGCTTTACTACCGTATGTTATAACCTTTAGACTATTCGGTATGTACACTCAATTGCTTGAAATCAGATACTCGGATTTAATTGGATTCCCGCAGTCTTCAACAGAGGAGTGCTGTTGAAAACTACTGGTAGTCCCTTTTGTCACATGTTTTAAAGGACACACTCCAAAGGACAACCACCTCCCCGATAGAAAGAATATAGGGGCCAAGGCGAATGTGAGGCATGTGTGCCATCGTAAGCTGGGTACCTGTTGACGAATACGGGAATTGATTCTCTAGTGAGTTGGGAGAATTTTTGTGGAACAAAATGATTTTCAGAGTATTTTTTTAAAAGGAAGAGGTGATGAAAATATAGAGGATTAACTTCTTATAGGTAGGCAAAATGAAGGGCCTGAGGAACAGAGAAATAGCGGCAGAGTGGTTTGTTTGGTGAGAGGGACTTCAGGAGCAAAGAAGTAGGAGACAGACAGGAAGGGTAAGTCATTTGTGGTGAAAGACAAAACTCCTGGCCTTGCCAGTAGAAGCTCCGCTGTGGAGCGAAACTCAAGGCTCTCCACGTGTGGCCTGTGAGAATGGACTGTGGCTGGCACACATGTTCTCAAATTGGCCAAACCTGAGCTGAGAAAGCACTTAAGTAATAATGAGCCGTTCTCACACTCAAAGTAAAATTGTAACAACAAATAAGTAAGATATGCTACTGTTAAAAATACTTACTCAGTAAAGTGCAGGGTTGATTTATGCTATTTACTATAAAGAAGTCACAATTCAAATTCTGAGGGAGCTCGGGTATTGTCAGAAAGCCTATCATTAGCACGGCATCTGTGAAACCATTTCAGAAGGACGGAATCCTTTCAAATATGACCGTGAATTCTCTGGGTGTGGTGGTGCATGCCTTTAGTCCCAGCACTCAGGAGGCAGAGGCAGGCAGATCTCTGTGAGTTTGAGGCCAGCCTGGTCTACAAAGTGTACCAGAACAGCCAGGACCGTCACACAGAAAAACCTTGTCTTGAAACCCCTTCCTTCCCACCACCTCACCCCTAAAAAAAGGATGAACTCTCCAAATTCATGAGAAGAACTTGGCTTGTAGCACACCTTTCCCTGGATTCTTGGAATTTTTCTGGGTATTTTCTGGAACATTTAGTGTTCCTCCCCAAACACTGAAGTCCTACACAAGTTCACCTCTCCCCACGGCCCTGCAGAAACACCCCTGCTATGCCACCTAATGGAGGATGTCATCTCTCATGGCAGCTTTGTTACTCTACCTAACAGAGGACACTCATCATCTTTGATAATATAAAATGAACAGGCATTTCTGGGTAAGTCAAGTTTAATACTAATATAGGGGTTTTGTTGTTGTTGTTTCTTTTTTTAAATTAGTATCTCAGAGGGCCTCTATGATCACTAGCAATCACTGTGTATATCACTAGGATGGGCAGTTTGGAAAAACAGTGGCTGGGTGGCAGGTTTGTGCTTAAGCCTGGGCAGTATATTTGTAGTTCATTCTGAACAGCTAAAGGTATCTTTTCTTAGCAATAAAGATAGAAAATTGGGATGAGGGGTGAACACACACACACAATTTAGAATGTGAATCTTTGAGGGTAAAGGTTCTACGTGTAATAAATATATCCATAAGTTTGAAAAGCTCAATAAATATGTTGCTATTTTATTTTATCCAAGCACCTTTTCCACGTGGGGATATGGTCTTTATAAAGATGCATAAAATGTTCACTTTGGCAAGCTCATTTGCATTCACTTCTGGTTTTTCATCGTTCAGGAAATCTACAACAGTGTCAATATAACATTCTCATTATGCTTTTCAACTTCTCCATTCATTTACTTGGCTTTATGCAAAAATAATATTCAAAAGATGGCCCCAAAGAAAATACCCTGGGTACCAGGTTCATCAAGTGAACAATTGCATCTTTCTCTGAGAACGGAGCAGGGGAAATGGACCAAATTGCAGGAGGTAGAGCACTTGTTTGCAGCCTTCCCTCTTCTCCATTTTTAATAGCATGGAACCATTTATTTATTGACTGCTTGAAATAAATTCAAACAGAAGAACTTTATAAATGTGCTAGTCTCTGGTAAGGCCTACCTGGCGCCAATCTTTTTTGTTATTTATGAGAGAGCCTTAGCAAGCTTGAATGTCTACTCTTATTTTTTTTTTATTTTATTTTATCCCAGAGTGTGTGTTGTTGTTAGCCGAGGCGCTTTTGTCTGGGAAAGAAGGCGGACCATAATGCACACGCCCATGACTCTCCTAGCTGGGACTTCAACATCTCGCTGTAAGTAGGCTCCGGGTGTAGTAGAGGATGAGGCCTCCACGTTTTCCTCATTTGTCACTGTTTCTAGGTGAGCAGTGGTATTTTAGAGTTCTCCCTGAGTAGGTGGGGAAGGAGTACAAACCGGGCCTGGAAGCTGGGGAAAGAAGATCCACTCCTGGAGTATTTATTTCTTCTCCCATTTTCTTGGCTCCCCTGCTCTACCACATTTTATGACCTCATATTTTTCAATGACAGCTTTATGGAGATTTAATTTACATACTCACACAACCCACCCATTTAAAATGTACAATTCAATGGCTTTAGTATAGTCACAGACATGTGCAACTACCAACAACAGTCAGTTTTGAACATTTTCATCACTTTGAAAGGACACACTGAACCCCTTAGTCTTTACCTTCTTATCCCCCCGTTTTCTAATTCAAGGCGCAAGCAAGCCCATCTCTCTGCCTATCTGTAGATCTTCCTATCCTGAGCCCAGCAGTGCCTCTGCCTGTTTTTCAGTGTACTCAAGATCCATTTTACCTTTTGACGTTTGTGGTGATGTACAACGTGCTTTGAAAATGTTAACGTGCCCGTCTTTTCTCCTCACATGGCCTGTCTTCTCTCTGGGTCAGGGCAGCTAGCATAGCATAAACATGGAACATTAACTGCTATTGTTTTAGACCCTTTCCTGCTGTATCCTTCTTGAGAAGGCAACAGGGTTTCCCTCCCAGCATTGCAGGGCATCCTCTCATCTTTTTCCTCTTCACAGAAGTAACATGCTGTAACCTGCAACCTAAGATGACTCGGTTCTTTATTTCCTGGTATATACTAAAACCGGATCACACCAGTCTCCATCTGCTTCCGTCTCCATTCTGTCCAATTTTCAGGAATAAGTTTTAGCAGTCTGCTGGCTTGGTTTGACGCTATCCTCAGCAAAGGAAGCACTCAGAATGACATTTGCCTTTAGGTCTGAGGGACACTGGTGTATCGGCAGTAGGATGGAAGCCCTCACAGAATTGTCACTGATTGCCCACTGTCCTTTGTGTAACTCAGGGAAAAGACGTTCCCCCACTGTTTGAAACCATGGAAAACACAATTGTTTTGCTTATTAATCCACTCAGATTCCTAGGCTAGCTCTCAGAGCAAAGACTCCCCAGCTACAATCATAACAAAGCCGTGTTACTTAGGTGCACTCTATTACAGACACTAAAGGAGCAAACCACAAAATTGCCCTCAAAACAGGCAAAGAGGAATGTGGAGACTGGGGATTTGGGTGGTGGTGGTGACCTTCTGCAGGAGACCCTGTGCTGTTCAATGAGGAGGATTTGAAATTAGACTTATGGAAATGAAGCTATCGTGTTCTTCATGTGTGTTTTGTATGCATGTATACAACTTTATGCACATGAGCATGTGTATGTGTTTATGTGTGTAGTGCACGTGTGCACAGTGCATGTGGACGCAGAGGTCTTTCTCTATCATTCTTCATCTTTTTTTTTTTTTTTTGAGACAAGGTTTCTAGTTGAAGCTGGAATCCACCAGCTGAGCAAGACTAGCTGGCCCAAATGACCCTTCCCTCTGTGCCTTCTCACTACTACCCAGTTTTTTTTTAAATTTTTTTAAAATGTTATTTTATGTGCATTAGTGTGAAGGTGTCAGATCCCTTGGATCAGTTGTAAGCTGCCGTGTGGGTGCTGGGAATTGAACCTGGGTCCTTTAGAAGAGTATAGACAGTGCTCTTAACCACAGAGCCATCTCTCCAGCCCCACTACCCAGTTTTTAACAGAGGTGCTGGAGGGATCTGAACTGAGGTCCTCATGTGCTCTATTGACTGAGCCATCTCCTTAGCTCTCTGAATCTTACTGCTTTCTAATAGTATGCCAAGGTCAGTGCTTTTGGGTCTAAAAACAAATACTTATATATGGTAGATATGAAAGTTAACTAGGACTCACTTTTCTGGAACTGACTTAATTTATGTTAGAATAATTTTGGTCTTAAAAGTCTCTTGCTCTTTCTACTTTGAGGTTAAACGATATCATTCACGAATGTTTTATCCTCTCTCTGCTAGGCTATTTTGAAGTACCGTGTTTTTGGTCAGCAACAACATACCCAGTTCACAGAGCTTGTGCAACTCACGCACACCAGATGATGAACTAGCTGTCTCCATCCGCCTTTGTGCCTGCACCATTAATCAGCGTGAAATGGGGACCTGTGCCACAACCAATGTCTGGATCACACAGTTGTTGGTTCTAACAATGTGATATAAAAGAGAAAGCAACCCTTTGCCGGCATCCCTTCTCATCCTAACCTCCGGTGGGAGAGGGGGCGGCTAAGGAGAGAAGGGCACATAACTAATTGCAGACAGAATTTTGACACATGAGAACAACGAGGCCCTTTTCTACTTGGCATGTGAAGGGGCCCTTTCCTCAGATGCTGGCATTTGCTTCCCACAGTTTGGGTGGTGATTGGCACCTTCTCGTGCCAATGGGAGTAACAGCTGGCTTAGCAATCTTTTTTTTTGAAACAGCTGCTCCATCTACCTTGGCTCTGAGCATACATGGGCTTAGCTGCTGACGCTCTCAAGCTGCTGAGTCTCCACCAACAGCACTTTCCATTTTATGATTTTTTTTGTTTTTGTTTTAATTCTGAGTTAATTATTTGTATCTTTAACTCTAAGGCAAACAGAGGTAAATGGCATAGCAGAGTGAAAGGCACGCTCGTAGTCTGACAGTTTCAAGGCGCTCATCAATGACTGCAGCTGTGTTAGTGGAGAAACTCGAGTCTAGCTTCCAACATACACATAAACTGCGTTATACGCCTTTCTGACGTGAGATCAAAGTGACATCAAAGTTGGAAAGTGCAGGAAAAAGGCAAAGATCATAAGGGGAATATTTTTAAACTATTAAAGAAAGAATTAGAAAATTGAAAACACGTGTCACGTTATGCTGGCACTGGAAAGGAATACTAATCTAGAGAGGATTGTTCAGACTACTGGGGACCCATGCAGGAGCCACAGTTCTAGAACTCACGGAATTCGGCCCACTGGTTAGCACAAGCATGCTGAGTTTGTCTTGGAGAGGCGTAACCCCAAGGACTATGCGCCCTGAGGACCTCATGCTGTTGTGCAGCACAGCTCAGCTTGTTGCCCTGTGCTTACCACATCCCTCATGTGAGTTGTGTGAGAACTCTTAGGGGCTGCCAGCCCTCCCTGGGCAGCATGACTGGCACTCACAATTCTCTTCCAGGCATTGCTGCTGGAGCAGATTAATGATTCAGCCATCACCCCTGAAAAGAGCCTGCAGATGCAGATTGCTAGCAATGACCTCTACCCTCAGAAAGAGTTTGGAAAAAGAAATTGTTTAGGGAGGTTAGGTAAAGATGTTTTTGATAGGGGCTAGTGATTCTGATATAGAAAATCTTAGAGAATAGTTCGAAGCTCAGGAAAGTACACTCTTAAAGTAAAGCCAGGGACTTGTTGACGTTGGTGAGAGAGAACAACACACCAATTGGCACTAGCTGACTGACTCTCTCGCTGAAGCTGGGCTTCAAGGTGATTAATTTCTTGTACCCATTTTTGCCCTCAGCTTCCTGATATGATTTAATAAAAAATTATTAGTCAGCAGATGCACACCTTAAAGATTTAAAGTAGAGATGGCTGATAGTTTTTTATATGAAAGTTGAGATTTGTGATTCTTTCAAGATTTTTATAATATTACTTTTTAAGTATAATTGGTTCTCTCTTTGTAACCTCAAACTGCAGCCTGCCAGTAAAGAAAAGTTGGCTGAGAAATTACCATACTTAATTTATAATGTATTGTCTGTCAATACATAATCAAGTTGTTTAGTTACAAATGTATATGGATTCTTGGGTGTAATTTGTTTTTCATAGTTGTTTTTCACCCATAATACGTAAAACATTTGACCATGTCAGTGTCCTGGGGAACATGTTTTTCTTATGTATACTCATTGTTATCATTCACTTAAGGAAAAGTAGAATGTAACCACACTGATTTTTGTACCACTTGAAAGACTTCTTTGGGATACATAAGCTATGGAAAGAAGATTGAAAACATGGTCTGCAGGGGGTCTTTTCTGAGACTGATTCTCCAACCAAGGACCATGCATGGATATAACCTAGGACCCCTGCACAGATGTAACCCATGGCAGCTCAGTGTCCAATGGTTTCCCTAGTAAGGGGAACAGGGACTGTCTCTGACATGAACTTAGTGGCAGGCTCTTTGACCTCCCCACCCTCGAGGGAGCAGCAACCTTACCAGGCCACAGAGGAAGACAATGCAGCCAGTCCTGATGACCCCTGATAAGCTAAGGTCAGATGGAAGGGGAGGAGGTCCTCCCCTATCAGTGAGCTTAGAGAGGGGTAGGAAGGAGGTGAGGGACGGAAGGTGAGATTGGGAGGGAATGAGGGGACTGTAGCTGGGATGCAAAGTAAATAAACTGTAATTAATATAAAAAATAAAATTTTAATTAAAAAACTATGGTCTGGCACTCTTTTGGGTTTGTTCCATTCATCAACTCTATATATGTATACATGTATATATGTTCAGTAGCTGGCGAGGTTGGAATCCATTTCCATCCACCCAATATGTGAATGTGTATGTATGTATGCATGTATGTATATGCGTATGCATGTAAGTGTATATGTGTATGTGTAAAGTAAGAGAAGCTTGAAAGAAGAAGAAGCTGTTGGAACCTATCTGCTGGAGCCTGTGTTATGTCACTATCAAGTGTGTGTGTTATTTTTTTCTCTCCTTCTTTCCTTTACTTCTTAGACATTTGCCACAACCAGCAGAAGCTCCTGCTAGGAGCCGACAGTCCTAGGTTCTGCTCCCTGTCCCTCCCACTGCCTCCCTTCCCCCCCGCCCCAACCTGGGAATTTAATTCTGGTCCCTCAGTCCGCCACTATCAGAGGAAGCCACAGCCGTAACCATCAGTTCCGGCCCTGGAAAATTAACCCCCCAGAAAAATTCTGTTGAGCCGCCGGGCAGCAGCTGCAGATCTACACCCTGCCTCAGTCTCCCCAATTTAAAGTCGAAGCTGACTGAGACAGAGAACTCAAACTTTGACTAAGTACTTGCGTCGCTGTTCCAGTTACCCAGACACATATTCCAAGTACAGAAAGCCCGATGGCAGACTGAGCCCACCTTTAATATAGAGGCCTTGTAGAGGGACCCAGACAACATGGGTGAGTAACTGTTTGCTGGGTAAAGGATAGAAGCACCTAGGTAGGGGAATGAGCAGTCACAGTCGCGCGCGCGTACTTGTAAAAGCTGGGTTGATGGACACCGCTGTGCAATTCTCGTGGGCACACACTCTGAAGAGGGGACTCTGAATACACTCGCCAAGGGGACTTAATGACCGCTGGTGTGTTTTGAAGCGCTCCTGTTGTGCAGTGATGGCCTGCCTCTGCAGCGTGGTGGCTCTTTCTTTTCAGTGCGGCAGAGTGGGTTAGAATGTCATCAATGGCCATGCTAGAGCCTCTAAATGCCTTTAATATAGTACTTCACTTTTGAAAGATTTGGTGTTGACAACAACACGAGAACGGACATTCGAGCCCAGGAGGTGCCCAGCCTGCCCCATCCGTGTGTGCCAGAACAGGGGCCACAGTCATCGGGGAGCCAGACTCAGAAGGGAGGAGTAACAGAGAGGAAGGGAGGGAACAGTGGATGCTTTGGAGCCAAAACGAGGCCACAGCAGGATTTCTAGACTGTTTTCTTGAAAATGAAGTTTACCCCACCCCTAAACTGACCACAACTAGTTCCACTTTGAATGTGATCTCTTGAAGCACAGGAGATCTCCCTAAAGGGAGACTGTGAAGCTGTGTCGTTTTAGATGCTCTTCCGTGCACTGCCATCCACAGAAATCCACTGCTGGGGGTGGCCATTGGCTTTCTAGATCTAATACTCACCGAGTGCAATTCCCACATCCTCCCTTTGGCTATACTACCACCAACCCTCTGATGAATCTGCAAACGTTTATCTGAAATCCCAGAAAGATAAACTTTCTGGGACACATTAGCCCCTGATTCCAGACCGAAGTCTGTGTTTACTGCTCTCAAATGCTATGGAATTTCTCTTCCCTAGTTTTACCTCCTTCTTCCTTTTCCCTTCTGTGATAGAATCCCTCAGAGCTCAAGCCGAAAGCACATTCCTCACCTCAGGTGAACACACACTTAGGTCCCACTCGGTTGGAGGTGGCATAGGCTGGGCCACTACAAGTTTCCATGCCAGGGAAAAGCATTCAGTCCTATGGAGGCTCATTTAACTTTTAATACATTGGGGTGTTTGGATACCCCTCTCTCAGAGGGTGGGGATGCTTCATACAAGTAGGTAACTTGGAGACTGGAGGATGTTAAATGATTTCCCAGAGACTTTAATAACACACCCCAGAGGCACCGAAGCAGGAGTAGTTACTGTTTAACTTGCTAAACCAAATAAAATTGTTAGATAGGAAAATTCATCCTAACTTAGAGTACAATTGAAGGTGTGATTCCTGCTCTTACACTAGTCTCTAGCAGAGAGATTTTGCCAACTTAAATTCACAACCACATTTTCAGAAGCCATTTGTTGATATTGGGAAGACATTTCTGCTGTGTATAAAGAGCTTATGGATTTATAAGAAAGGGAAAAAATACTAGTAGGGGATGAGGGAGCATGAAAGAGAGAAAAGGCAAGGAGGGAGGGAGAAGGGGGGTGGTGACCAAGGAAAAACGGTTCGTGAAGGGGAGCCAATCACAACCTGGCAGTTCCAAGCCGACCGAAGCATCTTTAATTTAGCACACTTCATTCTAAAAGGCCAGTTTGTTTACACTGTATATTTTGAGTTATTTCAAATATCTCTTCCAAACCATCGGGTTCTCAACTTCAGGAGAGGCTTTCACATGTGGCTGGAAAGTATTCCCACACAGTATCACATGGCATGGAAGATATGGAGAGACAGAGAAGACCTACAGGCATTTTAACAGCAGCTAAAGTACCACTGCAGACTGCTTTAATAGGCCTTTTTGAGGCCTGAAAACACCCCTAGTTCAACCTCAAGACCATGCAATGGAGTCAGATTTTCTCTTCAGGTATGAGTATACATACGCAAAGCCATGGATTCATACTTGGGCGCTTGGGGAGTTTCGGTGGGGTCCAGCCTTGAGCTCTATTCCAGGAATACCACTTAGACTGAACAGAAACACTAAGCTGAAAATACATGTTTAAGAAGCTATTTGCCCTTCTAGAAGAAATATTAGAGTTCATTACTCAATCCTCTGACCTTTTATGGACGCTGTCTTAGTAAGCTCACTACTGATGAGGCCTCAGTTATCAATTCTTAGTAATAATTAAGGCTCTCCGAACACTTTCACCTAAGCCAACATTTTCCCCAGAACACCAATCGTGGATTTGCAGTAAATAAAACCACAAACAGGTTGCCATTGTCACTTGGATGTGCAAAACATAACTCTGCTCTTTTTTTTTCTTTCCACGAACCAAATCACTCTACAATCTCCATGTCATATTCTCTTCATTAAAGCTAGCAAGCAAGCAAACAAACCCAATGGTATAAATAAACGTCATTGAAAAATATCAATAACCTCTTCTTGTCTCACAAGCCCTCTGCTGGAGAAATCTTGTCTTTTTATTATTTGTTTCACAATCTTCTTTAAATTTGTCCCTCTTCCCATTACTGTGACTCTTCTCCATTTGATACTCGAATTACTCAAGAATTTCCTGCTTGACTTTGTCATATGTAAAACTAAAACAGTATATACCTGAAGGGAAAAGCTGGGGAAAGCTGAGTATTATAAAAAACCAACAAAACAAAACCTAAAAGAGACTTTGCCCACAAGAGAGCCATGATTTGAACCCATTGACAGGAAAATGAATTTAAAGGCATAGCAATTACTGAACCATTAGATTCCCAATGCTACTACAGGGCAGTTTCTTACCCATTTATCTTTATTGTGGTCAAGGAAAAGCGCATGACTGGTCCTAAGATGACCACCACAGCCTCTCCAGTGTCAGTTAATACTCAGCAGCTCTCGCCTCCCCCTCCAGATGATTAGGTGAGCAGTTTATTCATCCTTTAAGCGCAGGGAGAACAGCAGAAGTTCAGATAGAGGAACGTCTGCTCCCAGCTGGCAAGGCTCTCCAGCGGGGACTGTTTGACCTCATCAGGAGCCGTAACTGCAGCAACTTGTAAGGAAACAGCAACAGCGGTGCCCGCTGGGGAACACAACTGAAAAACAGGAGGCAGGAACTGTGTGGGGAGGGGCGGGCATCTGTAAACACTTAAGGTGTCTGCATGACACCTTTGAGGGCTGTGTAATTCCCACTGACGTCAATTCCATGCCATGGGTACTGTAAGACCACAGGAAGGAGCCTGACATTGCTTCACAGTCTCTCTCAACCTTGTAAAAGGATGTCTCACAGAGTGAAGTTCTCAGGCTAGCCATGCTGGCAGCACAGGAGACGGCTGGAGATGCAAATTCATGGCCCTTCTCTGTCAGGCCTCATGAATCATGAACTCTGTGCCCAGGCCCTCCACGCAATTCCTTATTTTGCTACAGTTTGAGAGCCGTTGCTGTGACTTAAGATGATAATAACTAGGGGCACACCAACGAACACTAAAATATATCAATTCATAAAATACACAAATGGGCTGGGGAGAATTCGAATCCTGTCCTTCCTCTCATCTTCTTCCTGCTTTTATTTTGGTTGTTGAGACCAAGTCTTATGATGTGACCTGGGCAGGCCTTGAACTTAGATCCTCCTACCTCAGCCTCCTAAGAACAGGTGTCTACATACCTGGCTTTGTGTCTGTTGTACCACTGATGTTCAGCAGAACAAACCTCAGGAATCACAGTTGTTTAAAAGAGGGTGACAGTTTCTTGTCTAACAAAAATTAAAATAAAAAATTCTCCCTAGCAAATGATGCCACGACTTCTTAGATTTTTGTTGTTGTTGGTTCGTACTTTCAGGAGGATCACTGAAGTCTAGAGAATGGGAACTGATACAAGAGGCAACTTTTTGTAATGAGAATTAATTGTGCTGCATGTCGAAAGCCACCCCCCACCTTCTTAAGAATATTGTTGCTCTACCTCAAGACCCAAAAGATGCTCCATGATACAACAAGGACACTTGCTCAACTATGTTCATAGCAGTTTTGTTCGTAATAGCCAGAATCTGGAAACAACCTAGATATCCCTCAACCAAAGAATGATAAACTGTGGTATGCTTACACAGCGGAATACTAATCAGCTATTGAAATCAAGGAAACCATGAAAATTTCAGGCAAATGGATGGAACTAGAAACAAATCATCCTGAGTGAGGTAACCCAGACTCAGAAAGACACACATGGTATGTACTCACTTATAAGTGGATTTTAGCCATATAGTACAGGATAAACATACCACAATTCACAAACCCAAAGAAGATAAGTTACAAGGAGGACCGAAGGGAGGATGTTTAAATGTCACTGAAAAGAAAAAGAGTAGACAGCAGAAGTGATTGAAGAGAGGAAACAAGGTAGGAGAGGCAGCCCAGCCCAGAGAGAAATGAGGTAGAGATCAGACCTGAGGAGAGCAGGGGTAAAAAAGCAGAGGGCCTACAGAGTGAAGACAAACTGAGGCCAGGAGCATCTCTGTAAAAGCTGGAGACCTAAGACAGAGTAAGGTTCTGGGAAGATATGGGAGTGACTCTATCTAAGCCTCTTAGTAGCAGCGGTTATAGGAAATCCTCTAACTAGACAGAACTTCTAGTGGAGGGAGAGGATCACCAACCCACCACAAAAACGTCAATTCAAAATTTACCTTGCCCACAAGATGTGTAGGGATAAAGATAGAGCAGAGATTGAGGGAATGTCCAGCCAATGCCTGGACCAACCTGAAACCCACTCCATGGGAGAGAGCCATCCCCTGACACTATTAATGATATTCTGTTATGCTCCCAGAAAGGAGCCTAGCATAGCTGTCCTCTGAGAGGCTCCACCCAGCAGCGAATGGAAACAGATGCTGAGGCTCATAGCCAAACATTAGGTGAAGTGTAGGAAGTGGAAGAGTGGGGGAGAAGGATAGAAGGACCTGGAGGGGACAGGAGCTCCACAAGAAGACCAACAGAGCCAACTAACCAGGGCCCAGAGAGGCTTGTGGAGACTGAAGCAACAACCAAGGATCATATGTGAACTAGACCTAGGCTCCCTATGTGGATGTAGCCAATGGGCAGCTTAGGTTTCATGTGGCTTCCCAAGTAAGGGGAGCAGGGACTTCTTTGACATGGACTCTGTTGCCTGCTTTCTGATTACTTCCCCCTAGTGGGGCTGCCTTGGCAGGCTATAGGGGAAGACGATGCACTCAGTCCTGATGGAACTTAATAAGATGGGGTGGGTGCTCCCCTTATCTGAGAAATAGAGTGAGTGGGGAATAGGGGAAGGGGGATGGAGGAAGAAGAAGGCAGGGTGAGACTTCAAGGAGAGGAGGGAGGGGCTATGATCAGGATGTAAAGTGAATAAATAAATAAATTAATTAAAAAAAACAGAGCCCTGAAATGCTTTGATTTGGACCCTTCCCCTTCCCCCCAGAAAAAAAGAATAATGATACTTTAGGTGGCAGAGAGTCAACTAATACCTATTCTCATTGAGCATGTATCTTAAATGACTACTTCGTGTTTTAATTACCTAATTGTCTTTTAAACCATCCCACCTCCCATTTACCTATTTGTCATCATCTTAAAAGCTTTACTTCCTGTCCTGGACTCTGTGTTCCAAACCTTTAACTCTTCCTTGGCTAAGACATTAGTTTATGCTCTGAGGCACCATACTGGCCATCTGTTTGCTTCTCCTCTTTCTTCACTTTAGCACCATTGCCCACCCCTTGCATCTAAGCCACAGGGACCTTCCTGAAAGTGACACTGATCACACCATGTCGAAAACTCTTGAAGAGTTCTGTGTCACAGTCAGCATGGAACAGAGGGCCTGGCTCCATCTGACCCTGTCTAACTCTCTTGCCTCCTTGCCTGTCACTCTGATGTGCCAACCTTCCCCATTTCCCTTCTAAAAACAATCCAACTCTCCCTCCCTTCCCTGTGCTGAGATGCCCCTGCCTGTCTTCACCGTGAAATGCCTTTATAGCTGCTCTTCTAACTCAGACCAAATGCCTTCTGGAAGGAGTCTCTGCGGACCAAACGACCATGTAATGGATGCTCCGCCTCTGTGCACTGCTACATCCTGGCATTTGAAGCCATATCATGCATCTGTTTCCCATTAGAACTCACCAGACAGGAGCTTCTCACCTCCATTCTCTTTCTGTCTCCTCCTTCTCCTCACTTCCTTTCTTTTCTTGAGACAGGGTCTCACTATGTAGCCTATCTGTTCCTAAACTGCAATCCTCCTACTTCAGCCAGGTGCTGAGAGCACAGGCCTGCACCACATACCTGGCTAACAGGAGCCATTTCTTATTACCATCTGTAAACATGGTACTTTGCTCTTCCCCTAGCTTATAACAGCTGCTGGACAAATGTTTATTAAGGAAAGACATGAACAAATTAAAATAAAGGCCTTAGTCTTTCAAAGGCAGTTCCTGAGGATGGTAGTTGGATAGCTCTCCATGACAAATAGGTGCCCACAGAACGAAAGAGGCCCTTAAGAGGACATGAGACCCTTTGCACAAGTGGGAACTGAATCCATGTCTTCCTACAGACTTCAGATTGAGCCAAACCATTTGGAAAACCCAACGAAACTGAAATCTCTTTTCATTCTGTTAATTCCATCTGCTCATATTTCCATGCTTTCTCTGGGACTGGAGGAAGATGTGTTGAAATGAAAGCCCTGAAGGCCATTTTGGGGGAATGTGAAAACTTAAGTAGAAGAAGGAAGGATAAGAAATCTTCTTTGGGAATGTTTGTTCTCCTTTAGTCCCCAGAGATTTGGGGTGGGAGTTGGGGAGGCTTGTGGGAGATTGGAGAGCATGTGACTTTAGGTGCTTATTCAAACCAAATATAAATTCTAAAAAATTAAAAGTTTATCTTCTCAATATAATGGAAAAAATCTGGAACTTGATTTTGTGTTCTGTTCTCCAGGGACACAGGGACCCAAGAAGAGGAAGAGTTATTTGCTCAGCTTGAGAACATCATGCTAAACTGCACGGAGATTTATTTCTTCATCGTGCCTCACTCCCCATCATTATAGTGTTAAAATCCAGGGATCTGCAGGTGGGTGGCTGGTTAGATCCGGTTCCCAGACCCTGCTGCTCTCTAATTGTCCTTGTTTTATTTATATTCTGACATTTGCAGTGATTTTCCCATGCTTATGTGTGATGGACCTCTATATACTGGGAGTGAGGAGCCTACCCTTAAATCCTTGTGCTCATGTCCAGTGAGCAAGGGTTGTGATACCCCAAGGGAGTATGACGTTAGTGAGAGTGTTTTTCTGACACCAGAGCGGCTGGAAGCCATGCTCCCTGAGAAATCCCTACACACAGTGGAGGACATCTTTCTTTTTGCCTCTTCATCCAAATGGCTGATTACTGAGTTGTGGCTTCTGGCTGCCAAAGTTGAGATTTAACCCTACATGATGTTGGCAAGAATCAAAGTACTTGGGAAATTCTGGTGGGTAAATGAAACCTCAGCCTTTCAGTTGTCCATGTCTGAGGAACACCCGTTGCTAGTATATCCCTGTCTAACATGTCTCTGTAGTGATACAATGGTTCTATGCTGTGCAGTACCTGTCAGCCACACTATGCAGCTTCTGAGACATGGTCAGCACAGTACAGAAACTTAAAACTTTCAAATAAGTGTATTTGAAATTAGGGCAGGTTTTGGCACAGAGATGTGTGTCGATATTGCTAATTTAAAAAAAAAAGCACACAGAGTTTTTGTTTTCACTTGTTTCCTTTATGTACTAGCTCTTTTTTTTCCCTTTTAAGATCTTTATGAATTTTTTAAAATGACCATTTGCATTCTAACACAGTCTTGTGGTATCATCACATGTCTGGAGCCAAGATTCTCAGATATCAAAGTTTTCCTTGATATTGAGCCATGTCGGGGAGGTAATGAGGTGGGGAATGAGGCAATGAGTCGTCACAAAGTTGTTAGGTAAGCATTTTTGTCCCCTTCAGTCAGATGGGCTGTGATTGGTACCTGCGCTTAGATAACTATTGGAAAGGCTCTCTAAGAATACAGTTTTCCACCACGCATCTTTTAAAAGGGGAATATAACTCATACCCGGCCTTCCTGGCATTGGATCCTTTCTCTGATGAGCACTCTTTCTAAATACAGTGAAAAGTTATATCCTCCTAGAGGTGGATTGACAACTCCGAGCTGAGTAGTTTTGCAGGAGAGAATCACGCGCCACTACTAAGACTCGGCTTCATGTGACCTCACTCTCTCTCCAGTTCAGCACCTGGCACCCCAGAGCACACACCTCACATGAAGCCTGGAAGCGGTTCACATGCCTCGGAGCTGAACATTCCATCCAGTGGCTGACCTCGCTTCACCCTGGGATGCCATTAGCATCGCAAAGCCTGGCCAGGTTTGAGGTGGCGATGGATGACCCCACTGGGTTTTAGTGATCATGAAAACCTGCCAGACCGAATCTCCAGACACACTTATGCTCATTTCAGCTAACAACAAGATGGAACATCCCATACTTTTGAATCATAAAAAGCCAGATTGGTAGAATTTCCCCAGCAAACAAAGGCATAAGACTATCATACAACTTCACATTTATTTTTAAAATCTACTTACAAAGTCATGCACTTGGGAAGACCTAACTCTGTAGCAGGGATTAAAATAAGATTTTAAGCTGGTGTTAGGAACTGAACCCAGCTCCTCTGGAAGAGCGGCCCAGGCTCTTAACTATTGAGTCATTTCTCCAGCCCTTATAATTTTAATTTTCAGCTAACATTACAAGACTTACTATAGTTCAAACCAGTTCACCTTTAAGCTACTCCAACTCCCAGATATACCCACTATCACTTGTTCATGATGATATTCGTAACATTTCACAACGGAGCTAAGTTGTTACATTTATTTGTATTTTCCTTCCTTTTTTTGCATAGCTTCACTTCTATTTGCTTATTTCTCTGTGTGTTTGAAATAACATTAATGACAGTGATACTATCAAACATAACAGATTTGAAATTTGTCTTCTCATGGTCATTCTGGTTATAGACCTAAATCTATTCGTCATTGCTGTCCTGGTTACCCATTCTCCTTCCTTCTCTTCAATGTTAAGTTCTATTTTTTTTAAAACTTTCTCCCACATCATTTTACTCTCCTGTTTTCTCCTGGCATGCGTTTGGCATAACATAGCTTCGAGACGATCCCCGACAACAGACACATGAGAGCAGTCGGCAGTATGCCTGCATGTGGTTTATTCCACATTCGTGCATATTGGGGGATGTAGAGTGGTTTGAGCATTGTATCTGGGGTTCACCAGGTGAAAATACCTCTAGTTAATTTTCCTGGGTGGCTTCAGAGAAGCGACTCAGCTGCTCTCACTGCATACAACTCAATGACATCACAACGGCGCCTCTGTCTTTGTCTTGGACTTCACAAATTCCTTTGTCCAGAATGTCTCTAGTTCACCCTCCTTAGAAAACAAACATTTTTTTGTCAAGATAGAAGGGTAGTTTTGCTTGGAGGTGTGAGGTGGGAGGTGAGCTCCAGAGAGATGAATCAATTCGGTTTTCTCACCTCTCTGGCTACCGTTATTCACAGTCCACATTGCCTTCTGTCTCTGTGACTTGCTGCAGACTGAATACAAATCAGCTGCCTGGTCCAGGTTTCTCCTGTTTCCAGGAACTTGGTCATCCACAAAAGTAGACATAACTCAGTCGCTTCTGCCTGCCCACTTCCTATCTATCTAAATGTACCTCAGGCTTGATGCTGTCTCCTATTTCACCCTTTAGTCTTGTAGGCTTATCCAGTTTTTACTGCTACTTGTCCTGAGCTTGGGGAACCAGGTGCTTTCAACCTTCCATATTTATCTTCCCTCTTTCACAGTAATGGCCAGTGTGTCACTACTGCTCGATACAGGAATTGAAATGCATAAAGTACAATACATGATTCAAACGCTGGACAGAGGGGCAATGTAGTTGGTGCTGCAGTTTGCTTCCCTTGCCTCTGAGCAGTCGCACCTCCTCTGAGGCTGCACCCTGTAAAGCCTTCAGAATACTTCCCAAAGGTAAGACTCACACTCAGAGGTCATTCTGATGAGAGAGAAGGGCAAGAAGAGATAAAAAATGCAATTGAGTTGCGATGATCGGCATCAAGCAGCGTGCACGGCAGGAGCCTCGAATGGCGGGGTGCAGTCCCAGCAACCTGAGAACTAGATAGCTTGTTTGTTTGTGGCAAGGCCCCAGTCTGGAGCTCCTTGACTGATAGGCACCGAATCCCCCAAGGTCCTCCTGTCCCTGTCTCCCAGTTTGGGGTTTACAAGCATGTGCCTAACCTCAGCTCCTTCTGTGACTGCCGAGGACCTGAACTCACATCCTTGTGGCTTCGCAGCACGCATTTGTCACTTCCTAGCCACAGGATGAGGATTTTAACTGACAAAGCATCACCACTGCAAATCTGAACACTCAGACCCCAGACAGGCGCATCAGAGATAGCACAGTGCCGATCGCAGCGAGGCTGGGCGAGAGACAGAGGAGCATGGTGCTCTGAGTGTCACAGCCATGTGCCGTCTCTAAAACAGCTCAGGTGCAAAGAGACGCCATCACCAGTCTTGGGCAATATGATTTATCATGCTTGGCTTTTTTTTTTTTCTTTGAGAGAAGCTGCATCAGGGTGAGGCTTGGTCTAACACTTTTAAATCCTAAAATGTTAATAAGAATTTATATCATCTTCTAGATGTCAGAGAAGATCGAGGTAATTTTGTGGTTTCCACGATTCTTTAGTGCTCTCAACAATTCAGGCTGAACAGCATCTGAAACCCGCTCTTTTTGATAGCTAAATAAAAGTGCTCGGGAGGGAAAAACTCCAGAGAGACAGAGTGAGATTGTGGTGTGAAAGAATCGAGGTCATTAGCAAAATGCTGCTGGAATTTGCAAAGTTGCTTTAGAACTTTTTCCTCATTAGAGTTAACAGAGAAATAATTTTATGTAGAAGAAAGACATTTATTTAGCTTTGTCCAAATTCTCCTTTGTCCCAGGAATGACATGGGAACGAATTATCCGCTGATGAATTAAGACCGTAAGAGGTTCTCAGTTGCTTCACATACAGGTTTTCTTGGGAAGTTTCATTTTTCTGTGGTTTGCATTTTACTTTCACGATTAAGTTTCTATGGCGTGTGCTGACACTCAGCTGAAGTGCGGTTGTCTCATCACTTACATTGGCCACTTATATTCTGATATATTTTGATGGTGTAATGTAGAGTCATACTATATGTGTCTTTGGTCTGAGCCATCATCACTTCAGAATGTGGCTTATTTGGGGATGAGGCCTTTTCTATGATAAAGATGACCATCTAGAAGCCGAGGAGAGAGGCCACAGGAAGCACTGAGTTCAGAGACCTCGAGCTAGAACGTGCTAAGCGGTCCATGGCATTTTGTTGTGCTATGCCCAGAATGTTAATATAGACACCCTCAACCTTGTGACCAGGGAGGTCAAATGTCCACTTCTGATGAATTAATCCAACTATACTCTTTAAATCAAAACAACAACAACAACAACAACAACAACAAAACCCCAACAACAAGAGAGACAAATCTTTACTACCTGTGACCTCAGGACCCATCATTTTCAGGGCACAGAGACTCTTTGACATTCTTACATGGCGTTACTGTCTCTCTTACACTACTCACATGCAAGGCCTTGGTTGTGACCCGAGCTGTGGTGTTATTAAGGTACATGAAGGCCACCTGGCCTGTGAAATAATGCTTTCAGTAGAGGATGCCATAAAGAAGGAAAAACTGACCATCTTCTTAGAGCACCTGACCACAGTAAACTGTGGTGATCCCAGGGAAAGTTTCTTCAAAAAAAAAAAATGAGAAGGACACAGAGTGGCTCTTAGCTGTTCCTCCCAGGACATACAGGTGAGCCAATAAGAGCCACATGACCAGCTCCAGCCAGAGCCGATGACAAGGGATCCAAACCAGACACCTGACCCCTGTCTGTTGTCAGGACACCATCCACCATGGCAACCAGGCTGACTTCCTCATCACATGCTGACCTCCAGCTCAGCTGCAGCCAGGCGAGAACGTCAGGATTCTAAATATCAACAGCAGCACTCTGTCAAAAACTCTCCTGTGACCTTTCTCAGAAAAGGAAATGCAATGACAATTTGAAGGCTGGCCAGGCCACCCATGTCCAGAGCTGACTGTCAGTGGCCCAGTGCCTTTCCGAAACACTGTGCCCTGCACCCTGGACAGCCTTTTCAAAGGGTGATAGGGCACCATAAACCTCATGTGAAACTGAGTAAGCTCAAGCGCAGCAATTAGAAAACTTTCTTAAGAGCAGTAGAAAAACGACAAAATTAAAACAGTTAACTAATGCTATGAGCTCTCTGTCTGTCTCTGTCTCTGTGTTGTATGTGTGTGTGTGTGTAGAATGTGTTAGTGAACAAAAAAAATAGAGGACATAGTGAAGAGAAATCCAGTTCTTATTGTGCTATACTTCTTGTCCTAGGCTCGTTTCATTTAGTCCTTAAATGAGGTGTGTGTTCATGGGGGCACATGTATAAGTATGTGCACATGCGTGTGGCTGCCAGGGGTTGACCTTGGATGTCATTTCTTAGGAGACATGGTGTCTCACCAGGGCTCCCTGACTTGGCCAGGCTGGCTGGCCAGTGAGCCCCAGAGACCACCTGTCTCCAAGTCTCAGTGTGCTCTGAGAACATGGTTCTTCCTTCTTTACAACATTTTCTACTAAAAGTGTTTTGATGGCATGTCTAAATTGGTGTTGTCCAGGTATTTCACAGTCCAGGTGGCAACAATGAAGGTGTTCATACAAATAATATAAAAGAGACAGTAACATCACCCAATAAGTTTATCTAGGAGCCGTTATTAATAGATATGTGCATCATACATGGCTTTATTTTTATTTTTTAACATGCGTTAAGGTCTTTAAGCTCACATGGTAAGCTCTCTGCTGGCTGAACCACCTCCTCACCCTCCCTTAAATGACATCATTGAAGTGTCATTTTACCAATTAGCTACAGAGAAGCCTAATATTTAGGGGGTTTGTAAAATTATTACAAATAGAACGATCTCTTTCCTCTTTCTAAGGTTCTAAAATGAAAATCACTAATACTTGAAATTAAACCTAATTGTTTTAAAATTGACTTAACTTTGTGCATTTGTGGGCTAGGGTTCAAACACAAGGCCTTGGGAATGCCAGGCAAGCACTACACCACTGAGCTGCACTGTCTTGCCCGACCTCTCTGCTGCTTTAGTGGTTCTGAACTTTGTGCAATGCTGAGGTGAGGGCTGAGGTTGGCTGAAGAAACTCCACAGCTGAGCTACAAGGCAGTCTCTGTAATTTTGTTTTCATTGCTTATTCCAATATATTTATTAGGTTGTTAAACTGAACCATCTTGACTGGTCCGGGCCAAGTTTCTTATGATGTTCACGGCACATTAACTTTGCAGTATAGTAAAACATGTAAATCTTAGGTGAGTGCTCCAAGCTGCCATACAGATGAGCAAGTCAAGAGGCGGGTCGAAGGTTCAAGGAGGTCTTTTCCAAACCTCTATGGTTTGGAAATGGAACTAGAAACCTCCTGGGGTCAAGGCTCTGATGAGATTCCTGGAGTGTCCTGGTCCAGGCGTGGGTTTGGAATACTTGGGAACTGGCCGACCACAGGGATCTCAGGGCTCTGCATTCTGGCTTGGTTTGGAAGTGCTGAGCTGTGTGAAACGTGGGGCACTTGAGGGGGTGGTTGGGGACGTGAAAACCTCAACGGGAATCCAATTGTTCAGTTTGGGCAAGAGTTTGGGTTTGATTCCTATGTAATTCCAAATAACTCGATTTTACTGACTTTAGATTTTCTTTAATTCTTTAGGACTCTGGGATCACCATCATGCAGGCAAGTCAAACCGTGTGCTAATTGAGGGTGTGATGCAACAAAGAAAATCAGAGTGCAATGCTCAACCGTCAGAGCGCATTTTACTAACAGGAAGCAGACAGAAAGTTGGTTTGTTAAAGTTAAGTGAACTCAGGAATAAATGCATGTCTGAAATGTTGTTCTTCTACACCAGTCAAGTATTGATAGTTGTAAAAGGTAAGTTCAAGGTCACTTAATTTTTTTTCTCTCTCAAAAAATATCACCCAGGGATCTGATTGGCAGTGTTGATTATTGGACATCAATATCATCATATGAACTATGAAAAAAGATGTAGGTCTGGAAGCAAATGGTATAGATATGTAGAGAGATTAATAATCTGATGAGGTTCTACTGTAAAATAGCAACCTTTTTGCCTTAGCACTACCCAACTCTTCTGCCTAAAGGATATTCACATGGTCTGTCCTGCTCAAAAGAGATTTAAGGTTTCACTCTACCTTCAATTATACTCTTGATCTCACATAAGCCTATGGTTTTAGCTGTTCCTGAACCTTGCCTTTGGCCTTTCAGCCTTTCCCAGAATATAGTGTGTTGGACTGATGAGATGGCTCGGTGGCGGTGGCTAACGCACTCTCTACTGAGTCTGACAACCGGAGTTCAGCTCCTGGGACTCACGCGGTGGAGTGGGAAAAGTGACCTACTTACAGCACAGCCACTCCGATTAAAGAGGTAAATCAATTAAAAAGCAAATAAAACAAAGCCCTGTGTTAGTTACTTTTCTATTGTTGTCACAAAGCATAATGGCTATGGCAATGTACAGAAGAAAGCATCTGAAACCCTAAGCCCACCCTGTGATGTCATCAGGTGTCGATAGACAACCCAGAAGCACGTGCCTAAATGCTTACACCCATGACACAGCTTCTCCTAATCTTTCCCAAACAGTTCCACCAATTAGGGACCGAGCATCAAAATATGTCTCCGTACGAGGGCCATCTCCATTTAAACAACCATGATGTGCCTATGACGTTGGTAGCTCCTCGTCTGTCACCGTGTATCTTTATGCTCAGGCAGAGCTGACCTATGGGACTTTTTGTAAGTTTAAGGATGTTTCCTGCTCTTTTTCTTTCATATTTGTTTTTTGAGTAACACCATTTCTTTGAAGGTGGATTAGGTTAGAGCTTGATAGGGCAGGAAGATATAGATGGAAAAAGACATACACTATCTCTTTAGCTGATACTTTAAACTTAATCAGTGTGAGACATGATCTCACTCTGTAACCCTGACTGGCCTGAACTCTCTGTGTAGACCAGGCTAGTCTCAAACTCACAAAGATTTGCTTGCCTCTGCCTCTTGAAAGCTGGGATTAAAGGACTTTGATATGGTACCTCATTAATTATATTTATATTTATTCACATGTGTGCATGTGCCTGCTTGTATGTGTACTGCATGTGTGCAGGCACTCTCAGAAGCTAGAAGAGGGTATTGGATCCCCTGGAAAGGTGGTTACAGATGGTTGTGAGGCACCGGATGTGGGATCTGGACGCTGAGTTTGGCTCCTCTGTGAGAACGTCAGGTGCTCTCAACAGTCCTGCAGCCAATCATTAAGAGCCTTATTTACCACTCATTTTTAAAATATACACTGTGGGGATAGTTTATCAAGACTACTAATCTTGGAATTCATTTTTGGTAAAGATATTGTCGTTTTTAACACATGAATTAAAAACAAAGTTAAAGCTGGGGTGCCAGTTCAGTGGTAGATCCCTGACCTACCATTTAGGGGACCTTGATTCAATCCCCAGTACAAGGTGTGGAAGGGGAGAAGAGATATCCAAAATGAAACCTTTTTTTTGTTGTTGTTATATAACTGTATGTTATAGAATGGAGTCTTCAAAAATGCTGGAAATGATTCTTTTGAAAGACTGAGTTTATTTTAACTGGCCATTAATTTTAACCATTTGTGACAGATAATTGTTGTCTTGAGTGTTTGCAAAATTGCACATTTCTATTGAAAATTAAACTATGTCGAATTTGCATTTCTGAGGCAGTTTGAACTGTGAGGCTTCCTTCAAGGACTGAAGTTGAAGGAAGTCCTCAGGATTCTCTCTGGGGACATGCTGCTGCTTTTTATTCCTCCTTAGACTTCATGGTGAAATCTCATGTCCACATTTACACACATGTGGGTCAGACTCAGTCTTTCAAGCGAAGTCAACTGAACTGCAGGGCAGAGAGCATGCCCTTCTCTGGTTGTCCCCCTGCCCACGGCTTCTGGCTTCCTTACTTAGAGACAGCAGCGCAGGCATTGATTTTCTAGTTCCCTCATAGAGGTTTTGCCTTAGCTCTGTAGCTTCATAGGGCAGGAACAACTAACGACCTCGCAGATTTTAGGGTTAAAATCGTGAACAGACTTTCCCGTCAGGATGCATTTCAATTTCTCCTTCTGGAGGAAAAACAAAACAAAACAAAACCTAGAAATGCGTTCCTTCTGTATTGCTTGGATCGTTGTCTGTTACACTCCCCTTCCCGGCCTCTTTCAGTGACTCTGAAGGGAAGTGTGTGATCCACTCATTTCAAAGGAATGCCTGCTATTTGGCAGTTGAATATGCAAACCCCAATTAGTGGCCAACAAGGTGCTGAAAGCAAAACAAAACAGGGCCTTGTGTGGGGAAATATTTGGCAGCTGCCCTCCAGCAACTTAAAAGATACCTTCCCTGACACCACATCCCAACTGATGTGACCAGCAGGTCAAAAATCACACCTCCAGTAAGAGAAATAGATTCCACACCTACAAAGCAAAGAGTTGGTTTTTTTTTTTTTCTTCAAATCGTGGGAGATAGCTCAGTTGGTAAAGTGCTTGCTGCACAAGTCTGAGGATCTGAGATGCATCCAGGTGAAAGCTGGGCATGATGAAAGGCACACGGTCTACAATCCTACCCTGGGGAGGCTGAGAAGACAAGAGGAATCTAAGGGCTGGTGGGCAGGCCAGTCAAGCAAAATGGCAAGCCTGCCTCATAACATAAAGTAGGGAAAGGCTGAGAAGACACCTGGCATCATCTTCTAGCTTCTATAAGCATAGGAGCTGTGCACACCACACACACACACACACACACCACACACTTCATAAAGGAAGTTAAGCAAGTCATATACTTTGATATTAGATGTGTTTTTTGTATAGTGTCCCTTACATATTACTATTTGAGTTTTAATCACTACATCCACAATTTGAGGTTTCGTAATTTAAGCATTTTACACTTTTCATTCATGTGCTTCCGGAATCTGACTGTCAGCCAGGTCTTTAGGAAGATGAGACAGAGAGTGGTGAGAAACAACAGTAAAATGAAATCGCCTCAGTCAGGTTTGTCTTAGGACCAGGATTCTTTGTGGGGAGGAAAGGTGTACAATTCTAATGTAAAGAAAAGTTACTGAGAAATTTTACACACATCCCTCTCTGCTACCTAGAACAGCTCTATGGATGAGGAAGAAAGACTATTTCCCTATTGTGAAGAAATTCTGACCAATTCAAAAGCACTGTCGAAGAGGGTATACCTTAGAGTTCCTTGACAGAGATGTGACCAGAATTTCCATTTCTCTATTTCAGACTTGTGTTCTGTCTCCCACCATCTGCCTTCTGCTTTGGTGGCTAAGTGCAACTTTTTTGTTTTAGAATTGTTATCATGAGCAGGGTACTAGCAGTTCATGCCTTTAATCCCAGCACTACGGAGGCAGTGGCAGGTGGGTCTCCTAGGTCAAGGCCAACCTGTATTATGTAAGGTCCAGGTCAGCCAGGGCTACACAGAGAAATTCTTTTTCAAAAAACATTAAAAACAAAAACTAAAACTAAAAACCTTTGTCATGATATTTTACATAACAGAATATATTTCATACTTACTTAATTAAAAACATTCCCTTTTACTTTAGGTATATGTCTCCATAGCTAATTTGCATCTGCATCTTGTTTACACGGTAGTCTTCGTCTGTTGCTTATGTCATGCCTAGTCCGTTAATTTACCCAAAGTGTCTCACTCTCTAAGGGCTTTAAGTACCTCATAATTTGTGGATATTGTCAGAAGATACGTATGAAAACCAACAAATTTTGACTACTGTTCAGGACTGAACGGTAGAAATTTCTCACCTCTTCCACTGGCTCTGAGCAAACCGCATAAACAAGGGAGAACTCGAGATGGCACCTGTGCTGTGAGAACTAAACCATCATCCTTGGGAGCCAAACTTCCCTGTGTTAAAACATGGCCTGAGCCTTTGTGCTGCTGTGGGGCCATGGGAAGTGCTGGTTGTGCTGCTTATTAAATCAGGAAAGAGCCACCTATGGATGTGCCTGGATAAAAATTTTAAGAAGGAGGAGGGCTAGACAGACAGATGAGAGAGAGAGAGAGAGAGAGAGAGAGAGAGAGAGAGAGAGAGAGAGAGAGGGAGAGAGAGAGAGATGAGTACTGTCTGGTTTTGTGTGTCAACTTGACACAAGCTAAAGTCATTAGAGAGGAAGGAGCCTCAGTTGAGGAAATGCCTTCATGAGATCCAGCTGTAAGGCATTTTCTCAATTAGTGATCAATGGGGGAGGGCCCAGCCTGTGGTGGGTGGTGCCATCCCTGGCTGGTGGTCCTGGGTTCTATAAGAAGGCAGGCTGAGCAAGTCATGGAAGGGAAGCCAGTAAACAGCACCCGTCCATAGCCTCTCTATCATCCCCCACCTCTAGAATCCTGGCCTACCTGAGTTCCTGTCCTGACTTTCTCCAATGATAGACTGTGATCTGAAAATGTAAGCCAAATAAACACTTTCTTCTCCAACTTGCTCTTTGGTGGTGGGGTTTCATTGCGGCAATAGAAAGCCTGACTGAGGTAAGTTGATACCAGCATAGTGGGATATTGGCTGTGACAGACTTCACCACGTTTCGGGGAGAATTGTGAGACAGCTTTGGGACTTTGGAGTCACTGAGTGTTGAGAGCTCAGAGGAATGTCCTATGGGAGCTTGGAAGACAAGAATGTTGACAGCAGTGCAGAGGATGGAGGCCTAGCTTGTGATGCTTTAGAGAGAAGATTAAAGACTCTATCAGGACCGTCACTATTTTGATTTAAGATTCTGTGATTCTGCTTAACTGGGACTGAGATTCGATTAACTGTTAAAGTGACACTTTTTCTGCTACTGGGACAACAGATGCTGCAGCTAAAAAATTAGCAGTGATTAAGAAGAGACCAGTATCACTGAGGTAAAACCTTCCGGGGAGTGTTTCCTGACAGCACAGAGAAGTTGTGTACCAGAGGAGGCCATGATTGTACCTTTCTGCTAACAGGTTTGGTAATGTATAAGAGTCACACAGTGGTACTGGTTTTGAAGGCACGAAGGGGTCATGGAGAGCAGCTGAGACTTGACACTGTGAGCTGCCAGGAGGGGCCATGGGTGAAGGCACAGCCTCAGTGACAGTTGAAGGCTCAGGACTGAAGGGTCATGTGGAGAAGTTGAGGCTTGGCAACATGAAGAGAGCCTATGAGAGGCTATTGGTGAAAGCGCAGCCCAGTTGCTGCAAGGGACCCCATCATATTGGAGATGCCAGTGCCCTAGGATGGCCACCAAGAACAGCAGCAGCAGTGGAGGGGTGCCAGCCGGAGCCTAGAAGACGAGCTGTGTGTGCTGCAGAGGGCGGGGCCGAGGAAGTGACCCAAGCCCTGTGGAGGAGTCCAGAAGATAAGGAGTGGACACCAGCCATTGGACATCGAGTTATTGATACTGTTGTAGTTCAGTTTTGCTTCTTTCAATTGTGTCTGAGCCTTGGTTCTTCCCTCCTAAAGAAGGTATTTAATTGAATTTTGATTTTCACAGGCACCCACAGCTGAAAGACCTTGAACTTTAAAAAGAGATTTTGGATTTTTAGAGAGTTTGGCTATTTTCAGGAGATTGACAATTTAATGTGTTTGAATTTGTAAAGACTGTGGGACTTTTAAAATCATTTATATTTTTAATGTGAGATCTTGGAAATGAATAAGAAAGGAAGGGCTGTGGCTAAATAATGATGTGTTTGTGTGTCAAGCTGACAAGGGGTCACTTGTACTGGCTGGTTTGCGTGTCAACTTGACACAAGCTAGAGTCATCAGAGAGGAAGGAGCCTCAGTTGAGGAAATGCCTCCATGAGATCCAGCTGTAAGGCATTTTCTCAATTAGTGATCAGTGGGGGAGGGCCCAGCCTGTGGTGGGTGGTGCCATCCCTGGGCTGGTGGTCCTGGGTTCTATAACAAAGCAGGCTGAGCAAGCTATGTAAGCAGCACTCCTCCATGGCCTCTGCATCCACTCTTGCCTCCAGATTCCTGCCCTGCTTGAGTTCCTGTCCTGACTTCCTCCAATGATGGACTATGATCTGGAAGCATAAGCCAAATAAACCCTTTCCTACTCAACTTCTTTCTGGCCATGGTGTTTCTTCTTAGTAATAGAAACTCTGACCAAGACAGAGAGTTTGATGATTGACAGATAGGAATAGATGGATAGATAGACAGACAGAATTTTATGGAAACCATTGGAACGTGAGATTCTTTGAGGCAGCCTTTGGTAGCAATGTAAAAAACTGATGATCAGATGGAACTCTGATAGAACTCTAAAAGTCACAACAGGGGAAAAAATACTCTTTTCATATTGTTACCAGAGACTGATGAAAAGACAGAGTAGCAGCTTAAAACCCGTACTGTTCATGGTTTGAGGATAGTTGTTACTTTGGAGAATCAGTCTTGTTGGAAGGTACATCTAGTCAGACCACTTTAAAAATAGAGGATAGAATGGGTAGACATCACAGAACCAGTGTTCAATTACATCGTATGTACTCAATTAGACAGTTTAAATTTGCTTCGTGTTCACTTGTGCCCTCTAGGCTGCTTATCTGCTGTTTGGGTTTCGGTTGGTTCTTGTGGAAGGCCACATGTGTGGCCTCAACACATGAAGGACTGGGGCACTTCAAAGCAGAACTTGGGGATGTTCCTGATAGTAAAGCCAAGGAAGTGAGGTTCTCAGCACCTGGGACAGGTGATGCTTGCTGACATCACTCTCCACCCCCGAGCATCAGAACACCATGGACTACAACATGGCAATGAACTTGCAGAGCAGTCCACTGAAGTGCGACATTCATCAACATTAGCACGGCTTCTCGACTGACAGAGAAAATGTCATAAACACATCTTTTCATATCTTCTACTCCCATGACAGCGTCAAAGGTGGCTTTGCGCTGCAGTTGTCCCATTGGATAAGCATCTCTGTCTGTCATTGGGAAGGGGGAACAGCTTATGATGTGTTTGTACGGTGCCAAGAAAAGGGAACAAGTCTGGGTCTCAGCGATGATCCCAGGTGCCTGCAGTCAAGTGCTCCTGGAGCCAAACAGGCTCAAACAGGGGCACCTCCCACAGACTTGTAGGTCCTGATGCACTGTGGTGTTTTGGCTTGTGTAGATGAGGCACATGTGGTCATGTGCCATCCTGGTAAGCCAACTAAGCCTGGACTCTGACCTGCATGTCCTCATTTGCCCACAGGTGTTGGTAATGTGCTATGGATCAGACAAGAAACAGTAATGTTTTTGTGCCTGGAGGCTTACAGTACTTTGGGGGAGAAAACAGCAGTTAATGTATTTATAAACATGATGAGGAAGAATGAAGGCTGCAGAATGAAGACGTTGGAGACAATGCTTTATGAGCTGCAGGAAGGAAGAGAGGACTGAAGCATAATGTCACCCTGACTACAGAATTGACAGCAAAGCTGCCAGCTGTAAAGGTGGATGGCACTTGAGGAAGGGATAAGGATGGACCAAGGGGATGAAATAGGACTCACCCTGGGACCCACATCTTACAGAGAAAAGTGGTGGCTAAGAAGAAGACTCCCATGTAGGGCACTGCCCAACTGGTCAGTTGCTGGACCACTGGCTTCAAAGTAGGTTATCTCTACCCTGGCACTCATAAAGAGGGCCAGGTGGGTAACTTTGGGGTTTATGAACAGAAAACCAAAGTGTGTGGTTTGTCATTCTTCCCACACAGAAAACAATTTTATGGTTTCTTTCTTCTAGACATTTGCTTGACCTCTTTATGCTGTTTCTTTACAGGTGCAGCATGAATCCAGCTGTACCTTTAGAGAAGTCTTTGTTCTCCAAAACAAATTCCAGAGTGAGGAGTATTTTGATGGTTCTACCACATATTAATAGACTCCAGAGGTGGATAATATTCAACATGCTGGATTACAAAACGATTATTATTGATATTGTCATGCATTTTTTTTTTGAGACAGGACCTTACTCTGTTGCCCGGGGTGGCCTAGAATTCACTGTATAGTTCAGGACAGTCTTCCTGTGTCAGCCACTGAGGAGGTGGCAATAAGGATGTGAGCTACCAAGTCTAATCTGGCTTTTATAAGACATTATTAACTAAGCAAGCTCCTGAATAGTGATGGGTTATATTTGTTATGCAGCTGGGAAATAAAAGGAACTATACAAAAAATAATTACAGTATAAATTAAAGGTCAAATGAATGCTATGGATATGTGTGAAGTCTGCCTATTCCTGGTATATTAAGGAAGTCTGTAGAGAGGGTAGAGATTAGGTCAGTCCTTGAAATAAAAGGATCTTTGGAAATTGGAGAGTTGAATATAAGCTTGGATATGGGAAGGTAACTGAATAAATGTTTTGAGGCAGGAAATAAAGCAGGAAATAAGACAGATCGTGTTAAACTATGGTGTTTTCAGGGAGGGAAAGTGAGGCAGAGAAGTGGAAAGTAGGGACATTCATATTTGGCATGGGTGCCAGGTTAGTGGAGAGCTACTAAAAGACTCAAAAGGAAATACAGAGCAAAGCTATGTGTTGGAGGGAATAACCGTGTTTAGAGGGGTTCTTCTTTAGGCATTATTGGAGGTGAAGACTCTTGTGAACTAGGTAGAAAATAAGAAGGCCCTGGCCTACCAGGATAGTGGAGAAAATGAACAAGAAGATATCTGAAGGAAATACATTGAGTGTACCTAGTCACTTTCATAGGTAAAATGTTGGTGGTTTATCTTTAAAAGAAAAAAATCCGATGGAGTAGTTTGTAGTGGCCCCTGGCCAAACTCCCTGTGAGTCAGGGTTACATGCTGATCCTCCAGGTCGGCTCTGCTCGCTGCTGCAGGCTACCTGTATATTTCTGCAAGTCCTTTCATTGCGGCTTTCCCTGTCTGAACCAGAGACAGGTTTCTTGTATATTATTCTCTCAGAGTAGCAGTTCTCAACCTTCCTAATTCTGCCACAGTTCCTCATGTAGTGCTGGCCTCCAACCATAATTTATTTTTGTTGCTACTCCATAGCTGTAATTTTGCTACTGTTATGGATTGTAATGTAAATCTCTGTTTGTTTGTTTTTTCCTGATGGTCTCAGGCAACCCCTGTGATAGGGTTGAGAACTGCTGTCTTAAGAGTCTTGCTTTGGAGGCAGATACCTTACACGTCTCACAGAAAACCTGCTCAAGATCAAAACAAATGTGCTTTTACTCTTTATTCCTGTCAGCTTGCCTCTGCTTTGGTGGGCAGACAGACCCTGAGCTTCCAAAGTAGTTACAGGAGGTCTAATCTAAACTCTGTGTGTCATTCCTCGATCCTTCTCTCATCCATTCTGCCTCACAGGAGCTCACCCGGGGTGGCCTGGCATTGGTGTGGAGTCTGTCATCAGTGGAATCTGCACTGTGGAAACTACTTTGGGTTGAGTGTGGAGAACAATTTGGAGTTTGAAGCTGGGCCTTCTCCAGCCACTGGAAGAGAGAACAATGGTATGGGAGTGGGTACAGCTGGGGCTAGGATCTTTCGGGAGGACACAGCTGCTGTCCTCATTTTTTACTCAGGCCTTTTATCTTGTTTACTTGGTGACTTGCTGGTCCTCTCAAAACAAACAAACAAACAAAGCCCCCAAACACTTCTGCCCTACATTGGTAGTTCTACAGCTCCCAAATATAAGGCCAGATCCCGCTGCTGGGTTTCTGTGTGGACTTAGCAAATATTTTGACCTCCAATGAGTCCTTTTCCCATTAATGAGTAGAATAGTAGAGTACAAGCTTTCCTACAACATGAAGAAGCTCTTGAGATAACGCCAGTCATAATTAATTCAAATGCATTGTGGACTTGAATCACGAGAGAACAGGAAAAGAAGAAAGACAGACAGAAAGAGAGAAAGAAAGAAATAGAAAAAAAGAAGTTGAATGAAATAGATACACATGTAGCTCTACCTGTAACCATTTTGTAACATACACACATGTTAAACCACACTATGTACCTTACATGTATGCAATTTAATTTTCCAATTACATGAGGAAGTATAAAGAATCTATTTTTAAAATGTTAATAGCACTGGCCTTCTAGGGTGATGTGAGGGTTGCACACAAAGCTTTAGAACAGGTTGGTGAACATGCACTGCATGCCTTCAGATGTGTCGTGCATCGCATGATTGTTGACCTTTGCCCAGCTTGGTAAGAGTCACGTGGTATTTCATTGTCTCCACATCTGTCCCTCTTCTGCACACTGGGTCCCAGTGCTAACATCCCACGTTAGGTGGCCTGCAGATGAGAAGTCTGAAGCTAAGTAGGGAGGTTGCTCAGAACCACATACGTAGTACAGACATGTCAGGATTCAGAGCGGATAGGTTGGGTTGCACTTTCAATCCCACTTTGAAGGATTTCATGCTACAGAATTGCATTGCCAGCCCAACCTAGGGTTTGAGGCAATGCCCAAGAGAGAAGATGTTCATTTGATGCCTAACGAATAGTGCCGACCCTGCTCTGCTTTCCTCCTTAATCCAGGCTGTACTGGAGAGAATGAAGCTTAGCCAGGGTGGGTAGGTTGACTGAGGCTGAGGTGCTGGGACTGCTTCGTTTGCATGAAGAGGAACTTCAGGTGCTTGCTGGACATGTGCTTAAAGTGAGAGAGAAGCTTTCACCTGAAACCTGCCTTAAGGGTGGCGGAGCTGGGGGTTGTCAGGCTAGGTGTGCTGGGACATAACAGGCCCAGAGCATGGAGGAACTGTCCTACTCCTGCTCGAGGATGAGATTTAGGGGGGTTGGACACATCTCAACCTTACTCTCGCTCTGGAGTGGTTCCCTATCATACTGCTTGATGACCACGCCCTTGACATCCCTACTCGACAGGTGGTTGAGTCTGAATGCATCTTCTGTGATCTGCGCAGTGTGTTGCCAAGTAGGTGGAAGCAAAGAAGCTGTCAGTCAGTTTTACATCTCTTATTTTTGATTGGCAAATGACATATCATTTATCATATGTGAAATGTGTCATTAAAAGTCAAGTTAATTGCCTCAGAGTTCCTGGTCCCAGATTACTGCTCTAGCCTCTACTCTAAACAATTAGCAACAAATTGCCCTTTAAAAATTTTTGAGCATTCAAATATATACTTAATTTTAAAGGAAGCATTGAATTCATCAACAAAAATTTTAAATGAAGCTCAAGGGAACACTGTATGATGACCTAGAGGCCAGTGTGGGCTCCCTGAGTCCCTGCCTCAAGCAAGAAAGCCAACCAAACAAGCAAATTTTCAAATAATGTATCTAGACAGGTAAATATTTTAATTTAAATACTTAAATATTTTAATGAGTCAAATGAGTAAATGTAAAATATGAGCAAAATGATAAAAAGAATTCAAGCACATACATGTACATACACAAATACCCACAGATAATATTTTATAATCTGATTAGACAGTTCTTGTCCAACAATGCCATTGAAACTAAAGTCGCTTCATTCAAAACTAAAAGTAACTCTTATTTCTGACCAGAGATACTTAGTTTACTTAAGGGTAGAGCAAAGCAGAGGGTAGCAGTCAACTTTGTAGCATTTGCACCATCCGACAATCCAGGCTGTACAACAGTGTTCCAGAACATAGCCGGGCAATCCTCCCCGCAAGGCCTCCCCTGAAAGGGCGGCCCAAGCACCTCAGACGGCTTGAGAAAAGTAAATGGAGTGTATGATGCTGCATCCATGTGAGAAGTCTGGCCATAAAATCAGGTAGACTGCCAGCCTTGCCATGTGGTTAAAAACAACAACAACAAAAACACCTGAGATGTACTTAGCAAGGTGTCTGGCAGGCGTCTTCTAAAACCTTGTTTAATATTTTGCCTGAATCGTCATCTGGCACAAGTCACTTGTGCAATCCAGGCCTCAGTTTCCCATTTGTGAGGTAGGATAAAAATTATGTACCTATGGCAACCGAAGGAGGGAATATATATGTTAAAACTTTTGCATATTCTAGATTGCCATTTCATGGAATTTATTATAATAAACTTGTTTCTGCTACCACAATTCAGATTTTCTTGTGATTTGTGCTTTATCTACAGAATTTATAGCTTGCTAAAGAAATGGTTTTATTTTTGTTTGTATTTTCCTGTAAAGTCAATATCTAAAGTAACTTGCCTGTTTATTTATGCACATAGACTTAATGTATTTGTGTGTGATCCTGGGGCTAGAACCCAGGGCTTTGTGCATGCTGGCTGGGCAAGCGAGGCACCACTGAGCTATAATGCACTGTCCTCACTGTGTTATTTTATGAAAGTAGGCAGCAAAGAAGAGAGAGCCTGCTAGGCACCTGGAGACGAAGGCCTAAGAAGACAAGTGATTTAACTGAATGGAAACACAAAGAATTTATTCTTTTCCCATAATGTCAGGGACAGAAGTTCTGAGATTATGATCCAGATTTATGAATAACTCATAGTTTTAGGTGGGGAAAGGCACTGCAAACTGGCCACCAGGTGAGGAAGAATTGGGAATGGATTTGGCTGGCATAGTTCTGGGGGGTGGGGGAATAATCAAGTGATGGCAGCTTTGTTAGCATCCAAGTAGCTCCTGTGTTCTGAGTTTGCATAATTAAAATTTAGAAATTTACGCCTTTCCTGAATAACTGGGCAAAGCCCCTGTTCCTACACCAGCATCATTCTGAGCTGCCGCCTTGGCAGGGTTCCACCCTGGCTCTGCTCTCCACAGCCCCCTGTTTGGCGGGCTTTCGTGAGGAGAGACGGAAAGTTTACGTCTGCATAGCAAGTAAGGTGGTGCCTCTTGCTAGAGTGTCTGGGATTTGATTAATTCTGTTTAATTGCACGAAGGAGGAACCTTGGAGTGACTAGAGCCAGCTGTGTAGCCTGCCTTCATTCTTCCACCTTCTCTCCCTGCCTCAGAATCAAGTCACTTTGAACTCCTACCCTGTAAAGTTGCTATTGACCACGCTTGTCCAAACTGCAGGTCAGTATGACATGTTGACTCTGCTCACGCTGAGTGTCTGCTCAGAGTGGCTCATTCATAATTCATGCGTCTAAAAATGAGTCATGTGTACTTAAGTGGCTAGTTTGCCAGTCTTGCTTCAGATATTTCCATAGTAAAACCTACAAACCTCATCTTTTGATTAAATTATTTCTTATAAAAACCAAAGTTTTTTCTTTCTTTCTTTCAGCTTAGTATCTTTAGTGGAACTCCTTTAGTCTAGTGGTCATTCCAAACAAATGGCCAGAGAAAAGTGTTTTTCTTCTTGAATTCTGTAAAGTGCCACCTGCTAAAATCTCCCTGTTCTTCACCCCTCTCTTCCCTCTTTCCCTATTCCACAAGCTTTACAGCATAACATACCATAAGCACTCGTGCTGATAAGAAATGAGAGACACTAGCCCCCTGAACCCACCATTGCATAAGACTGTGAGGTATTATGTAAGAGCCTGGGTCAGCAAGGTGTGATAAGAACATACTGACCTGGATACTGATCTAGTCCTATTTCCATAAATGCAATTAGCCAGATATTTTCCTAGTGTGTCTACCTTGCTGACATTTTGGGAAATGGACCCTGGAAGCAGGATGAGATGCTGTATCTTTGTCTAGGAATTATGCTGGCCATCCTGAATATTTTCATACTTGCTTAGTTATATTTCTGGGTAAGCAGATGTTATGTTTTCAGAGTGTTCATGATTTAACATTATCCAAATTCTGCAATCTCCTAAGGAAATCCAATGGTCTTTCTTTAGATTGCCTAGAAAGCATTGCCCCTGCTGGCCTCTGAGATATTTCTCCCCATGTGGGGCTTCGTAGAATTTCACTGCTTGCCAACAGTGATCAAGCTTAATTCCTATAAAGCTCTGGCTGGAATTCTAATGGCAGCATGCTGTGATCTGGGTTTTTGTATTAATAAGTCTTTTTTTTATTAATAAGTCTTAAGTGGCTATTGTCTCAACAAAATGGAAATCTGGAGACTAAAGGAAAAATTTCCTTTGTGACTATTAAATAGGGTTGTGGCTTCTTAAAGTGGCCATTACTATCATGCATAACTGACTACTCAAAAATAAGAACACAAGCCGCTCTTATTTAACTTAGTTTAACAAAGGATTTTGTTGGCTACAAAATAGGGGCCACTTCCACCTGGCTTTTAAAAACATCCTTCCTTGTAATTTGATCCAACAAACTTTTAGCTTTGTTGGTCTACTCTACTCCTTTAGAGTTGACAGCTGTGATTGTAGGTTGAGAATTCACCCTGTACACACTGAGTTATAATAGATGAAAATGTAAAGAAAAGTTAGAGGTAACAGTCACTTTCAATATTTACCATTGGAATTGCAAATATAATTAGGTCAGAATTTCATTCTATGACGTTTTATTTTTTCTCTATGACTCACAGTAACGAAGCCTGGATAAGGAGAGAAAAACTGAGTGTTCGTTTTCACAGTATGATAATGTAGCAATTTAATACTTCCAGATAATTATGAGAAGTAAAGATATGTGAGATAATGGTCATTAGCCCCTTGGAATGCTTATCACATGCCAGTACGGCATTCTTTATGTGGATTGTTGACCCCTATAAGCAGCGCTGTTTATTATTAACCTTTTTTTTTTTTTTTGGCAGTACTACTGGAATTGAACCTAGGACCTCATACACGCTAGGCAAAGACTTTATCACTTTGCCCATCTTTAAAAAAAAGTTTGTATGTGCACGTGCATGTGAGTGTGTGTGAGAGAGAGAGAGAAAGAATGGATGTGGTATGGATGCAAAGTCAGAGGACCGCCTTAGGTGTGGGTTTCTGTTGGAGACTGCAAACAGGCTCAATCCAGAAAGACTCGATGATCTCTCAGGTGGGCCAGACGGGCCTTACAGCCACTAGCCCGGCTTGAGAGTTATTGCATAGCAGTGAGTATAGGACATGCTTGTGGCTGCATATACGCACTATTTCTAAGTTTTTGGAATGTTGGGCTAATTATGAATAATTTTTTTATTGAGCAGAATATTAGGCAAAGTTTGGGAAGTGAGCTCAAGCAAACTGAAAAATGCATATTAGATGTATTGTGTTTACTTGGAACTTTGAACGCAGCATCCATTTTTGAGTATCTGCAGCTGCACTGAGGAGCTACTGATAAAGCAAAGGACCCTGTTCTGGTCCTCAAGATAAAGAGTGCCAGGTAAAGACCCAAGGCTCATCTGTAAATTGCTTAGACCAATTTACTAACATATGTATCATTACAGCCAGATGTCTGCCAGAGGTCAAAGGCAAATATAAAAGCTTGAGGGTGTTTTCTCCTGATTTTTTTTTTCTTTTTGAAAATTATAATGCCAGGTATGCCCGGTGTAGGGTTCACAGGACCTCCTGAGTTGGACATTCTGGGGAGGTGTGCTCTGACACACACGGTCCTTTTGTTTTTTCCAAATCATGTGCAGCCCAAAGTGTGATCACCATTCCCTTGGCGTCCACACTGAGTGGTCTCTTTGGAATGATCTTCCACTGAGAGGGTCCATAAAATTCTTCTCAGGTGGGAAGCAGGACCTGGACATCTGCTTGAATTCCTCAGAAGGGCATCTTCCACTACCAGACAAAGAGCCTCATCGCAAAGTTTTCCATACACCGAAAGCAAGGAAAATGTTTCCCTTCCTGGGGATAATGGATGCTGTCATCATTACTGTCTTTCGGGTGCCCTAAGAGCTTCAGATGTCAGTTTTCCTTAATTCCTTCTCACGACTGTTTGCCTACCCTCCTACTTTATATAGGGCTTTTATTACACCCTGACACATGATTTTATGACTTTGCCTAAGCTTTTATAACCTTAGAATCGTTTTTGGAAATAAGTAGATATTGAGCACATAAGTTCTTATTCTCCACCTTTCTTTGCTTAAAAACTACATGTGATATTTATTGTTTTATTTTCAGTGTTAGAGATGAAATGCAGAGGGTGACACAAAGTAGGAAAATGCTTTCCTATTGAGCAACAGTCCCAGCCCTTTATTAACGCTTAACTTAGACTCTTAGCTTGTTACTTAAACAGCCCACACATGAGATTTCACCCTTCTGCGCGTTACAGAATGGTTGAGTCCCAAAGTTCTGGTTCTGCAGTTAAGAAAACTCAGAGGGGAGAGTATCCCCCTAATTTACATTTCATCAGCCCACTAATTTGTTGTGCTAGAGAATTAAGGTGGAAGGCAGCCAAAGAAAGGTGAAAATAAAGATGTTACTAAGTCCCTTGGGTGTGGTAATATATCTTTTTAGCATTTTTAACACGGGGTGTTACACAGGCACACATTCATTGCGAAGATTGGGAAAGCTAACGTTTAGGAAGCAAACTCATTTTGAGATGAACCAGACTTTTCTCGTGTCTTGTAAACAGTTAGTTCTATCCAGGGGTTATAATACACCAAGCAAGACAAATTAGCTATGGGACCAGTTTAGAAGCTCTGTTTAATGTCTTTGAATACCTTAATGTTGACACCAACTCCATAACTCACAGTTTCAGGATGTGGTTCTTGGGGAGAGAGGAGAGCCCGGGCTAAACAACAATGCGAGAGTTCAAAAGGGTTGAAGATGCACTTGGCGTATTTGGGCTGGCGCTCTGGAGCCGCCGATGCTTGTGAGTGCTTATCTGACTTATCTAAACTGCTGACGTCAAAAGAATTAGGCTAGGAATCTTCTGATTACAGCTCTTCTTGTGATCTTTTCTGGTATTTCCTGTTTCCTGTCAGGCCAAATATACTTCGAGAGTGGGTTGTTTTATGGCATTTCACTGTTTCTGCTTTGGCTAGAGGTGAAGGTACAAAGAGCACGAGTAAAAATAATTAAGAACAACAGTGGAGAGCTCTGACCACCCCCCCCCTCAGTGCCATTTCATTTTAAACATCAAAAACAGTTTCACCGTGGCTCGAAGTAGGATCTCATTTTCAATGGAACAAAGCCCATCGCGCATGAAGCCACAGAAGCCACTTTGATTGTATTTCCATCAGTTTTTTAGGTGGTGGGCAGGCTATGCATGCTATAACAGACAGCCAAGAGTGAAGGATTCAGAAGAAAGAGGGAGAAAAGCATCCCCGGCAAAGGCTACACTTTTTTCTTTGAGGCTACAAGCAATTTGGAGAAACAAGAAAGAAAAACAAATGGTCAGGGATGGGCTTTTCCAGTTAAAAAAAAAAGTCTAAATCTTGCTAGGTCCTTGCTAAAGTACTGACCACAGGCCATGGAACACACTAAGTGCTGTTTGCACAAGGGCCGGGACACACAGACGCTAATTCACAGTGGTTTATGGGCAAACAGTCTATATCCTCACAGTTTTCATGGCATGCATATGTTTGCACTTTGCAGAGGCCGGAGAACAACTTTGGGTGCCTTCCTCAGGCACCACACTTCTTTAACATTCTGAGGCAGGATCTCTCCTGAACTCATCCAATGGGCTGGGCTGGCTGGCCAATGGGCCCCAGCAACCTACTTATCTTTGCCTCTGCAGCGCTGGGCTTGCTAGCATGCACCATGACTCCTTGCTTTTCTGTCTGGGTTTTGAGGATATAGCTCAGATCTGCTTGATTGCAAGGGAAGTAGTTTAATGACAGCCATTTCCTCAGCCCCAGAATCATACTTCTCCAGCCATCACAAACTGGCGCTGTCTGGACTAGCCTCCTGAAACACCACTTCCAAGTAATAATGTGGTAAGAAGAGGTGTGATTATGGGAGTGTGACCATGACTTTATGATGGCCAAGGAACCGACCAACAGCTTTTGTCTTTTCCCTTTACATGTAAACTCCTTCACCGTCACAACCATGTTTCTTTCGCTTCTGCCATCTTGTAATAGTGAATAGCTACCCTCTTAGTATACGACAGGCAGTCTAGACAGAAACATTTAAAAGAGAGAGAGATTGGGATCTGCCCAGACATTTGATAATCTAGGTTTGATTTTTTTCTTTTCAGAACTAGAGATTGAACATGGGGCCTCTGGCATGCTAAGGAAGGACTCTACCACTGAATTATATCTTCAGCTAATCTAAGTTTTTCATTTTTCTTCCTTCCTTCCCCCCTCCCTCTTCTCTCTTTCATTTTTACAAATACCTGCACACATTTAAATGGAAAACTAGAGTATTCCTTATCTGAAATGCTCAGGATTAGAAGTGTTCCAGATTTTAGATTAAAAAAACAAAACAAAACATGCTTTGGGAATATGTGCCATACATTTTGGGATGAGACCTAAGTCTAAACATGAAATTTATTTGCCTTCAGTATTATCCTTATACACAGAGAATGAATGTAGTTTTATAATATTTTTTTGTGTGTGGGCATTTCCTCTTGTGGTGTCATGCTGATTTCTGTTTTTCATCTTCGTGATACTTAACCTGTAAACATATAATGCTCTCTGCTCGCATAGAAGTGGACACAATTACATGATACAATCACAGAGGTGTTAAGTACTTGAAAGCAAAAAAGGATGGATTAGATTGCATTTGGAGGGAGTGTCAGCCACTTTGGAGTGGAGAAGCTTTTGGGGTTTGACCATAATAGACAGTGTGGTTGTATCAATAGCTCAGCTAGCTGTTGAGACCCCACGTTATTGAATTGCCAGCTCTGGGGCCCTGAGTATGTTATGTGACCTCTGTGGGTTTTCAGTTTCTTAAAATGAAGCAGCTTACATAGATGCTTTGAAAGGCACATGCCATTGTAAAATTTAAATACCTCTATACTTTTCCATGTGTCTACTTTCAGTACTTCTCCAAGAATTCAGAATTCTTGCCTACATGTCATCTGGCCCTTTGAATGTCTGTCTCTTTGTTTCCCTTCACCCCAAATCTTGTACCAAGTTAGTCTATCACTCGGCATTCCCAACAATTTCTTGAACTTTTGTTTGTTTTAATTCCTTCCTAAAAGAGAACTTTCAAATATTTTGTTGAGATATTTTTAACCACCTTAAAGACACAGCTATAACAATAAGAATAAAACAAAGCCTTCCTGGGTGACCCTGGAAGGTAGCCAGTCAGGACCTAGTTTTCATGGAGCTCCTAGCACACACATGTGCTTGCAAGTATGCCATTTTATCTAACTCACTATGTTATTAACAACATAAAATCCACTCCTGCTATGCACTTTGTCATCCATTCTGTAGCACCTATCCTTGGAAGAATTGTTCTTAAAAAAAAAAAACTTTTTAAATGGCAACCTCAAAACAGGAAAAAATATGACAAGGTTGATAGGAAGAAAAGACTTTGCTTAGATTTTGAGGAATAAAGTCAAACAGTGTCTTGAATTTGAGGAGGAAATGAGCATTCTGGGCTGGCAGCTCTAGGGGGAAGAATCAAGAATTCAGAAATTCAGGATGGGTGTACCACACAGTGTGGTAAAATGATTTGGTAGATATTTCTTGTGGCTAACAGGAGAATTTGTCTTATCACATCCCACTACATTAAGTGAATGTTCCCCATTGTCTGCATGATATACTCCTTAGAAAAGCAGGTCAAGCTATTCACAACTCAACTTCTTGTTTTTCTAATCTTATCTGCATCCTGTCCTTGATAGAATCTATATGCTGTAATTTGTCATTCTCTAGCATTTCTTGCTTTTAGTCCTATTGGTTTTTTCTTTCCATTGGTCTTCTATTTCTTCTTTATTTTCAGATATGTAACCTGCCTTAAGTAACATCGCAAAAGAGATTACTTTCATTCTGATCCATATTGCCCACTGTTCAGATGGGATCAATCACTTCATGTGTGTTGACAGTTGTCATAGATTTTGCTTCTGCAATGTTAGTATATCATGTAGTACATCTGTCTATGTAATCTGTTTTCTCTGTTTCTATTTTTCATCTGTCTATTTATCTACTTCAGGGTCCTTAGTTCATGAGTTTTAATTTTGTAAGAAACCAGAGAAAGTCTCTGGCATGTGATAGCCAGTAAATTTAGTTGAAAGATGCCCCTGACCCTTTATCTTGTTTCCACAGACTATTGTTTTATGTATTATAAAATACATCCCATTTACTTTTATTTCACAAGCTGCCTATGTATCTATATCTTCTAATAAGCCTAACTCCTCTCCTTCTTGTTCTCAGGATTATAGCAGCATGCTATGCACACAAAAGATTCAACAAAATTCAGTTTAAGTCAATCAAATTGCTTTATAAGAGAAATTTGACTCTTCTTTTTTAAATGTCTTGAGGAATTAAACAGTAAATTTAGACCTCAATTTCTCCAAAGTTGGAAACATCTTTCATCCTTGGCCATTGTGTAGTATAAGAAGCTAAATATGTGCATATGATATTAAAACACTATCTTGCATTCTATGGCTTTGGAGGGTATTTGTATATTTTTGGAGGCTTTGAAACACTTAAAATTCTTTTTTTGTTCTTATTCAATGATGTTTATCCACATTTTCCCAGGCCTGTGTCACCAAACCGAGCAATTGGGCCTTTCTATTCTGAGGGCAGAAAGAACTTGCTTTCTAATTAACATATCTGGAGAACTCACCATTTCCAGATTGTGCATCAATTTGGCTAATATGAATATTTTATTCTACAGAGAACTAGGCACAGATTTCAAAAAATGAAGGGTATATCACTGTTCAAAGGAAATCAGTGTTCTAACACCCAGTAAGATACTAGGAAGAGTCACCTCATGTCAGCCGTCTTGGAAGAGGCAGCCATGATTTTTGTTCTAAAGTCAGAAGAATATAAGGGTTCCTGCCACAGTACTGGCAGCTTCTCCCAATGTTTCCTATGCCCAGAGCCCAGAGGCAATGGAATGGAGAGTGCACACATTTTCAATTAACACATCTGAACAGTGAAATTGTAACAAACCTGACCCAGAGGACAAGACACTGCATAATTATGACCACAATTCCAATGAGTGGCAGATAGAAAACCACAACTTTTAATGTGGAAACAAACAAAAAAGCTAGGATCTAAATACATTGTGTTTGATGCATTATACTTATTTGGCTGAACTTTCTGATCAAAATCTTGATATCAAAATCTGATAGCCAAAATGTGTGTGTGCCCATGTACATGTGTATTTCTGTGTGGGTGCATGTGGGTGTGTATGAGGGGCAGAAGGAAGGATTCAGTTCCCCATATGCATGGGAATCTAAGTAAAATAAGTAAAATATTGAGTAAGCAACATTCAGGTATAGGGCTCAACCCATAGTAGCTCAACCAGTACAGAGTAGAGATGAAATCTCTTGCAAAGGTGGTCATGAGTTTTGTTTATCTTCTATTCCTTAGGAAACATTGTGCTGTAAACCAAAGTTCCAGTGGGGGTGGCTGAGAATATTGCAGTGAGTCTAAGAGAAAGAGGTGGTCAACTGTCAAGGTTGGCCTTCGGAATAATGGAATGCAGACGTAGGTGGTGGAAAGCATTCATCCAAAATTTGTAATTTAATCAGAATAGACTGAACATCATGTTGGCTAATTAGAAAGTTGAACATTTCTTATTCTCCATACAGGCTTGAGAACTGCCTCAGAATTTGTGTGAGAGCTGATGAACTAACCTCAATTTGATTGGCTGAAGAAACAGGCTTCATCTCATTATACAATTGAGTGTGGAAATCTGAAGTCTCTGTTAAGTGTCTGAGATAGTGACTGGCTTGTCTTTGTCTCTGTATGCGGAACAGACGGCATCTCTTATATTTGAATCCAGTTCTCTTCAGGGATACGACCTCACGTCCTTTCTGGGAGTACCCTGTGCCCGCTCCTCTGCCTATCCCTTTATCTTCCTTAAAAAAATCATCTTTTGCAGAAAGTTCTGTGAAAAACTTTTTGAGTAAATTATTCACACACCTTCTAGATGTCTGGGTTTTCTGAAGCACCCATCACTGGTGTATAAAGGTCGTATGAGGTCCTGGGGCCATCTCAGAAGACTTAGGTAAGGGAAAGATGAACTAGGAGCTTGTGCTTCAGCTGATTATTGCTCTGTGTGATTAGATGAAAAGAGAAGTAGGCTACCCTGTCACCTTACCCATAACTAATTATTTTTTCTGGTTAATACCTTAACCAAACATTTATACTCATTCCTCAGGGACAATCCCATCTTTACTTTGTTTCATTTCAGCTCATATATCTCTGTTTCTTTTACCAAGTTCAAGCAGCTACCATTCTCTTGAACTCTATTTTACCCCTTTGTAGCAATTTCTCCCCCTTCCTTCCTTCCTTCCTTCCTTCCTTCCTTCCTTCCTTCCTTCCTTCCTTCCTTCCTTCCTTCCTTTCTCTCTCTCTTTCTTTCCTTCTCTCTTTCTTTTCTTTCTTTCTTTCTCTCTCTTTTCTCTTTCTTTCTTTCTTTCTTTCTTTCTTTCTTTCTTTCTTTCTTTCTTTCTTTCTTTCTTTCTTTCTTTCTTTCTTTCTTTCTTCTTCCTTTCTTATCCTGCATTAAGCTGTGGCTCTTCAACTCGGGGCCATCTGCAACTAGGTCCTGCTTCATCTTTGTCAACTATTTTTCTAATTGTACATGGGTTGGTTTTAAGTTGTATCTTGCCTCTAGTGGTAAGATGGGATCTGCAGGCTCTAAAGTTCCCTCAGAACTCCGGTGTCCCTGATAAAGCAGCAAAGCAGTCAAGACATTCAGGACCAGCTTTTGTTGAGACATACTTTGATGGGAAGGTGTGGAAATCTATAATTTGAGGAAATTTAGGGCAAGTATAAAGATAGGAAAACTCATTTCTTGGATTAGTTTCCTAACATCTTTGTGACTGATGTCAGTTCTGGAGAGAAATGTGTGCAGAGGTCAAGATAGAGTGAAGAAGAAAGGGAGAGGGTTGTGTATATCTGTCGACTATGGCGTGTAGAGCCACAGGGAATATGTTGTGAGCTTTGCTTGCTCTGTTTGATAGAGTAAAAGAAAATCTGTTTGCTGTGAAGTGACTGATACCAAAGCCAGGGAATGTGATGCACTAGGAGCAAAGCACATGCTTTCTGTGAGTTAAAAACATGGAGGAGCTTGTGCTGTTTCTGTATCCACACTGCCAGCGTTTTCCTTTCAGATGTTAAGTTTGGTGTGAAAGCCAGTTCTCCCATGCAATTATACGAAGCTTGTTTAAAGCAAGAAGAAAGAAAGGAGAGGAAACGAAACTGCTTCCAGGCAGAGAGTAGAGGGTATGGATGAGCATACTCCAGCAGCAGGAAAAGATCATTAGTAGGGCCAGGTAAACACCGAGACGACACATTCTGTCTTGGAAACCATGCTGGGGAACGTGCTGAGGATTACTTGTTTTTGTTTTGTTAAAAAAAAAAAAACAAAACAGAACAGAGCAAAAATTAAAAAAAAAACAAGGCAAAAAGAGCCAAAAAACAAAGCAGCTTTGGAAACTTTAGGTACACCATCACAATATGCTAAAACATAGCAATTACTTGAGAAGTACAAAAATGTGTCCAGAACTTATATGCATCTGTACTTAAAGTTTGTAATTATCAGCAAATTATGACCTCTTGAAGAACAAAGTACTGTCGTACATTGGTTTTCAATTTGGAAATTTGCCGTTGTATATTCTTTTATTTAAAAAGCTGTAATGACTAATCCTGATCCTTTGCAAGAATAGAAGGTTAAAAATGATTCCACTAAAAGGAAGAACTTGAATTCATGTTTCTTGATTTATCTGTTCTGGGGAAGAGGTATTCATTCATGTACTTAATAACAGCTTGTAAATGATTTTATTCTTTCTGATAATATTTTTCACATATCAAAATGTATTGAGTGGCTGACAAGAAAAACATGTTAGGGAGAATACAAAGAAAATAGGATGTTCTCTAGACTTTCAAAGAACAGGGACTCAAGGAGGGGAGGAAGCAGATGTACACCAACTATAACAAAGGCATTTTGCCTGTGAAACAAATATGAACAAAACTCTGTGAGCATCAGGGAGAGGAAGGCACATAGCCATCGCTGGTTATTCATTCTGGCTCTAGGACGTCATATGGGTAATGAAATCCATGTAGGTAAAATGTCTAAGTGTTGGCACATGGCTTTTGAACACCCTCCTGCATTCCTCAGACCACTTCCAGCTCACCCATAATCTCAGTACTGTAACAAAGTGTAAATAGCTGCCATACAGATATTCAAGGAATGACGAGAAAGTCTGCATATGTTCCGTACAGATGTGTTTTTTGTTATTTTTATTTTCAATCCACAATTGATTGAATCCCCATGAACAGAACCCTGTGGCCAACCATATTTTAGTTCAGTAATCTTAGGAAGGCTTTGTGAAGGGCCCAGAATATGGATGTTATCTTGGAGAATGGGAGAAACTGGGGACTGAGAAGGAAGTCATGTTTAAGACTTGGCAACAATGAGAGGAGAACAGAGAGGAGGTACGAGAGGCTTGCCTTGACTAGAAGGAGAGCTCAGAAGCCATCAGTGACAACCAGGCCTGGGAAAGTGAGGTTGTTCCAGAGAAGGGAGAGCTCTATGCAGGATGGAAGGATCTAGAATTTTCTTGACAACAGACAAATCACTGAAGGATTTTGAAGAGGGCTGAGGAAATTATGATTTTATCACTGGTGATCTAAATCACAGAGCAGAGAGAAGAGGTGTGGGGAATGTATTGCTGTTGGAGGTAACAGCGAGATTCCAGACAAAACAGCATGAGGCCAGATTAAGGCTGTATGACCGAGTGGAGGAAAGACTGTGTGTGAGGCAGCATCAGGGACAGAACATCAGTGTGAATATGTTATAGTCACCATTTCCCAAGAATGGAGTAGTATTTAGGGCCTTTCTAGACTGATTTAGGAGTACTAGCTTATTTAATCTTCTCAGTAACCTAATATGAAGGCCCTACAGTTACTATTCCCTTTTTAGAAGAGAAACTGAGGCAACATGGGGTTAACGTGCCCATCAGTGTGCGTGCAGGGTTTAAACAGGCTTCAGTCTCAGTTCTGTACTTAGTCTGTCTCTTAAGCTTCCCTTAAGGACTTGGAGCCAACTGGAATCAGGGAGCTGGGGAAACTGTCTTACATTTGGATGTCTGTCCTTCAGAAAAGACAAATTTATGGGAAGCACATGTTTAGTTCAAAGTGAGGTTTTGTTTACTTGTTTTCTCCTCCTCCTCGTTTGTTTTTATTTATTTATTTATTGAGGAAAGATCTTATTCTGTAACTCAGGTTGGCCTCAGTGTTATCATGTGGCCCAGGATGGTCTTAAATTCTCAGCAATTCTCCTGTCTCAGCCTTCAGATGCTAGAGTTATGACATGATCCAGAATACCTGGCTTGTCTTTTGGTTTTGATTTGCTTTTATGGCCCACCTAAAGGAGTGATGACATCACCAATCATGTCATTCTCCAAAGCTATGGAGTGAATGTAGGCTAATAGGCTAACTTCCACAGACAGCAGCCTTAGAAAAATGCTGTGAATTAATATCAGCATTGAGGCTAATTGATTCTTTTCTCAAAGCAATTTGTTCTGTTTTGGATGAAATCATTAAGCCCCGATGAGTGTTTGGAAGTGCACATGAATTTTTACAAGTGCGTTTTGTCTCACCAGCTTTCCAGTCAATATTTTGAGTGGACAGAGACGTTTAAACTAGCAAGTGCGTGTTTGCCTGCTGAAGCTGCAGACAGGGCTCAGATTCATGAATGTGTTGCCTTTCTTCTCTCCTTAAACCTTGGATTCATCTCTCACTCACTGTTGTCTAGCACAGTCCACACTAAACATCCAATAGCTACTCCTTGAATTCTAAAGATCAGAGTGCTCACTCTTTAACATAAATTTATGTCATATCTGCTACTTAAGACATTTTTAAATGCTACTTTAGGTGTCAATTTAATTGTAGACTTACGGAATTGGAATCTTTTTGGAGATTTTCTTGTCTGACAGTTGATATTCAGAGCTGAGTATAAAGCACATTTCTGATATTTGTATTCTCCTTGAAGTACATGACAAGTAAGAGCTGAAGGGAAATGTGCTCTTTCTCTTTCAAATGAGTTCTGTGCTTTCATATATTTTCTACAGCTAGAGGCTATTAAAATGAGAACAGACTTAATAAATAACTAAAATTTAATAAAAAATTCACACTGGAGATACCGAAATGAAAGGTAGGTAGACATAGAGTTTGCAGTTCTTTGGGTGGAATCTCAAATTATTTATTCGAGTAAGAACAGGACCTGATGGGGGCTATCTGAACGTATATTGGCTGATGACTAGAATCAAGACTGCAGCAATGTCTGTACTTGCAGTGTTTGGGAAACCAGCAATTTGCCACCACCTCCTTAACCTCAGTCCTGTCTTTGGTGCCTGCCCTCCAGGCACTGCAGCGAGCTTTGAGGACCAGTGAGTACTGATCACCACACCTTCCCAGTGCTCAAGCTTCTACCGAAAGCTAAAGCCTCCCCTCCCCCAACAAGCAGAAAAAATGTATAGAAGACACAATGCTGACATTTTAAATGATACTATTATGTTTTTGGTTTGACTGAGGTTTTTCTTTTGGTTGGTTTTGGTTTTGAATTTTAAATGCATTTAAACATTTGGAAACTGACATGCTTGTACTGTTTCAAATGCAGAGGATTCTTAAGAAAGTCAAGAGTCAACAGTCCTATAACTACCTATGTTAATTGGCATGCCTGTATTATTCTGTGGGCTTGTCTTTACAGACAAATATTTTTGGTGAACATACACATTGACACAGAAACAACACATACCAGTAAATAGCCTTTAACATAAATTAAATACAAAAGCTATTTTTTTTTTGACTGAGGTTTATTTGAATCATGAGTTCTCATGTTTGCCACACCAATAGGTAACTCCAGAAACCACATCCTACCTTAAGTGTGAATCTAAACACCTACCGTGTGTTCTGATCATGTAGAAGCTTTGTGACTCAGTTAGACTGTTAAGATTTCGCTCTGGGGGAACAAATGTTGCATTTTTCTGAACTAGTCAACTCATTTCTAAATACAGGGACTAGCTAATTAGATGACTTTTTGCTTTAACAAAGGAAAAAAAGATATGAGTGTTACTGGGATTACATGAAAAGATGAAACTCAACAAACTACAGAGGCATTCTGACTCCAGTTATTCTATTATTATTACTTTGGAAACACATTTCTAGAGTGAGCAGTATCTTGGGCAATGCCTAGTTTAGGCTCACTCCCCAAACAGCCATGCATCTCAGGAAAGTTGCTATCTGGGAAGATGGAATGGGGCAAGGTGGCTTGAATTAGATTTTGCAGTTTGAATAGATCATTCTCAGTTGGCTGAGCCAAAGACAGACATTCTAAGCACAGGGCAAGGATTGGAGGCAGGTACCACTTAATGCACAGAGAACTGCTTAATATTGTCAAGTTTAAATTGACTGAGGATTGTGAGGTAAGAGTGAGGGGGGGGGGGGAGAGGGAGATAGAGATTCCTGTAGTGTTTGCTTTGGTGCTCCCTGTCATAACTCCCCTAACCCTATCCCACATATAACTGAAAACAACCCAAGCTATTACCGCTGCGGTCTAATGGTGGAAATGTCTTTGAAGATCACCTGTGGTGTGTAGAGAAGACACAGGGAATGGCCAGAGATGAGCTAAGGGCCAGAATGAGGCAGGAGACAGTTTAGAAGGCAGAGCTACTCATCTCCAGTTTCATTATCTTGGTCCTATGTTGATGGGCGGGAGGGTTCTGTGCTCACATCAGAAACCATGGGACTTTTTATTTCCCTGAGAAAGATGAGACAGATGGACATCCAAGGAGGAGGCCTTCAAACAGAGCCTGCCTCATTGCAGGCAAGATGAGAAGGATATTAAGGATATGGATGGCCGCTGTTTTCTTTTCAGGCGCCTGGACTTCCCATGGCAAGGGGCAAGGAAGGAACCAATGGGGAGGGTTGAGAGTTACCCAGCTCTGCTGGCTCTGGGTGGTGGCGCTTCCAGGGTCAGACACCGCTCACACGACAAGACTAATGTGCACCTTTCCCTACAGACAACAGTGGCAAGGGATGGGGGAGGAAGTTTTATGGAAGGGTGTCACTTGAAGTATGAATTTTAATCATCTCAGTTAATGACACAAACCAAGGGTAAGGGCAGTTGTAGTGCTGGACTTGCGTTTTCTGCCTAGGTGGCTTTTTCTGTTTTCCTTGCCCTGAACACATGAAATATGAATGACTTTCCCATTACCTCATTTCTTTTGACCAAGACCCATTTCCACTGGCTTCCATCTTGCAGATGCCACATAAACCTCAGGCTGATTGCTTCTCTTTTCTAAGTGCTCAAATAGTCATTGTTTACTAAAGAACAACATTGGGTTTTTTTTCTTCTTTTCAACACCCCCAGAACATTACTTTTTAATAATATTCTTTATAAATTACTAGGCAACTTAATGTAAAACAAACAACAAACCTTTCTGCCATAAATTATTTAAAACAAAACCAGAGCTTTTTTTTTTTTAATTCTCAGCCCATTTCCATGAGAAAAAGAGAGGTAATTTTTGGTCTGTCTTTTCCATCTCATTGCTGATGGCATGTCAGGATTCCACTGCATGGGATGGCCAGGACTTAAAAGGCATAAACACACTCAGAGGCTTTCTTCTCAAATGAACCCACTGCTTTCCAAACTTTCACCAACAGACTCTGCACAGGAAGGGAGCCCCCAGCCGTCAGTTGTGGCATTTGTAGTTAACAGGGTCCCAAAGCATCTTTGCCCCCTCTCACCCTGACTCCGTTAGACACACTGGCAAGATCCAACTGACTGTCCTATCCCAAAGGGCACATTCCTATGACATGAAAAAAAAAGCCCTCCTGACTCATCTCCATACTTGTGGGTGACCTGAGCTTTCTTCATCTCTGTACGAGTATTATTCACCACTTGCCAAAGAGGAAACTGAGGCAGAGTGGTTTATTAACTTACAAGGACTGAAAAGCAGGCAGAGCACACTCAGTACTGAAGGCATGATGTACACACTACCTAAGTTGCATAGTTAGAAATTGGAGGGTACGTTTTTACTTTACATCAAGAAGCACAAAAAGCAACTTAAGGAACATAGTCTGTTGGAGACATTTCTAACCATTGACAAGAAATGTTAAGGGTAGGATGGACATTAAAGGGAATCCGATTTCATTCTCTCCCCTTGGGGTCTGAAGCTCAGAAGGCTTGACCCTGGTAAGTCTGCAGGACAAGCCTGCAGCATGCTGACCCCTACGCTAGGCTTGTTGGTTTCCATGCAACAGTCCTCCTGCATACTCACTCAGCTCTTGAACCCTGTCTGCACAGCTTGCCTTCAGTCTTTGATTCAAGAACGGCACCCAGAGTAGTGAGACCTGGCCAGGTTACCTTCTGCACCCCACAGTCGGTTTACCTGGGAAGCTGTGGAGAGCATCTTCATTTTCCAGAATGCCTCTCGGTTTGGTTGCCTGTAGCTCACTTTTCGACTTCCAAACGAGCTTTACCATCCTCATCATCTCTGGCAAGTCCCAGGGTAGCGGCCCCTGCTGGCACCCCGGCCTGCTGCCGAGGGAGGAGGGCAGCACACCTTCTGTGGCCGGCCACCTCCTGCCTAGTTCTGCAGAGTGGAAGTACCGCTCTAGCACAGGCATTCTGCCCTGTTCCCCAGAAGAGGAGGTAGGGCTGCCGCCGCCGCCGTTGCTGCTGCTGCTGTTGCTGCTGCTGCCGCCGCTGCCGCTGCCGCCACCACCAGAGGGGAATTTCTTCCCGGGCAGCTGCAGGCAAACCCGCGTGAAATCCTCTCCAGCCTTGGAAAGACAAGCCTCCTCCAGCCTGGCACAGCTGGCTTTCCCAGCCCGTGCACAAAACACTGGCGGCGAGACCCGCTGCAGCGCCTAGGGCTCCTCACTGCTGAGAAACCGTCTCTGGACTCCTTCCTTCCTTAGAGATACAATGCATTTTCCCCCTTCTCTCTCAGGCACCGAATTCACAGCACTTAATTAATCCCAGGCTACAGCTTGGAACGACAGCGGGGAGGAAAAAAGAAAAGCCATCGAGGTTGCAGCCTTCGCCTTCCCTCCTCTTCCTCCTGTTTTGTTTGTTTTCTATGAGCTTTTTTGCTGCTTGTCAAGTTTGTCAAGTGGCTTAGCCATGAAAGACTTCAAGCAAAGACTCGGGGCTCCGCTTTGCGTTGCTCTCTGAGGGGGGCCCTTCACAGCCTAGTTTTCTGGAAGTGTCAGGTGAGGGGTCAGCCTGCGGCACAGGAAGCCTAGAAGCTTCCCAGACTCCGGTCCTGCAGATCCCAAGGACCTTTCAGCAAAAATGGGAAGCTGGGTGCTGCCAAAACTCATCTGCAGCTGCTACTCTCCGGAGGGCCAAGCGGGGGGCCTGCCTTGTTCACTCACTGTGCCCACACAGGATGGGGGTGGCTTGATCTAAGGACCACAGTTCAAACACTCTCCTTCCTTCTTCCACGGCCCTCCCCCCTTGCTGTCAAAGTTCTCTGCAAACTAACTGGGTTTTTGGTCTATTAGTCAAATCCGTTTGTAACCTCAGCTGCCCTTCAAGCTGGAAGGAAATAACATTGAATCACATTCCAAAGCTAACTGGAAAGAAGTGGATTAGGGAAGCGTCAAAGTCCTTATGCATATGCACAGGGCATCTGTTTAGTCTGGACACGTGGCGCACGGTGGTTAAAAACCCATTTTCAAAGGGTAGTCATCATTTTAAAGGGTGCTGGTAGGGGGTCATAAATGGCCTGGAAAAGAAAGCGTGGATGATTCTTTTCAGAGCGACCACACTGTGGGCTTAATATCTGGGCCACTGACTACTGTGTCCCCACCCCAGAGTGGTGAATTGAGGACAACTGTGGGCCAGGCCTCTTGTTTCCTGAGGCTCAGAGATGAAGGAGCTGACCCTGGAAGTCAGAGCCAACCCGGAGACAGAGATGCCCCCTGTCGCTTATGTGAAAGGCCCTGGACAGAAACGAAGGTGGGGTGGTATTATGTTTGGCGTTTTTGCCAGCAAATTGGGTTTGTAGGAGCAATTTGAACTTGCACATTCACAGAGAAAGCCCCTGTTTTCTTGAAAGACATTGTAACAACCCTGTCTTCCTTAGAGCTCAGTGTCTCCGCACTGCGAAGGCCTTTGTTTTGCTTGGCACTTTATTTTTGCTGATGTACAAGCTGTTGCTCCCACTCTACATTCCTACGGCTAGTTGATCACACAATCATTTGATGTTTCTTTAGGGGAGCAGGGAGGAGATTTTGGGGAGAGGAGAAGGACCATTGCAGACTGTTTTATTTCATCACCCTGTTCTCACTTCTGTCTGTGCTTGAAGTTGAAAGTGGTAGAGCTCACTGTAATTTTGTTGTCAGTATTCTTCTGAAGCTATGGTTAATAACTCTGGCTTTCTAGAATGAATTAAGTGATTTTTTTTCTTCCTATCTTGTCTTATGGATGAAAAAGTATATTGCAAACCTGTTTTCTTTCCAAAACCATATATATAATTGAGACAGTGTTTTTTTTAAAGAATTTCATTAGTAAAATATTGCAGCTTTTCTAAAACTACATATTTATACAACCCAATGGGCAAAAATCAGTGATTCACTTTATCTGAAAGATGTCTTTCTTTAAGCCCCCCTGTTGAGATAAAGGAGCTTATAGAGCAGTTGGTTGTGTCTGCAGGGTGACAACTCTTCCATTAGACTCAAGCATCACGGATCGCCGGGATCAGAGGCTTCTATTTAACAAGCACATCTGGGCAGTTGCACACACACCATATTTCCTGAATAATGTCTTAAACTCACTCCTCAGTCACAAACATTCCGGACTTAGCAACTGAAGGGTTTCCTAAGTGTTTGACTATTTTTATTTTTGTTCTGTTATTTTGCAAGGATACTTAGCATCAGGATATCCTGACCCTTGAAACAAAGGGGTTAAGAACAAAGAAAGCAAATATATGATATGATATATCACAGATGCTGTTGCATTAAGAACACAGCTCTTCTTGTATGTTTCCTCAAGATGACTTTTTTCTTAAAAGCCAAGAATACACATTTCTGCTGCATCTCTTATACTATTCTACACATTTCCTCGTAAAAAATATCCCAGAGAGGTTACAAAATGTTGGAGCACTGGGTAGGAATGTTTCCTATAAGAGATGAGTTAGGGCCAAACAGCCATCATTTCCAACTTTCGCCTCTATAGGGGAACCTACTTCATTTGAAGGTCTGTATGTCAAAAAATGTTTTCACAATTTAAAATTTCCCCCCAATATGGGATTATCTTCATCCCAGAGCAGAAGTGCAAGAACACCACAAGAAAGGTCGTCCTCGGGTATTTATGGCTCACAGAGACAGGAAGTACAGGAAATCTTGCGAGAAAGCTTGGCTCAGGAGAATCTTGGCTCAACAGCAGCCCGGGAGACCAGGAGGAGCTGATGAGGTGCTTGCACTTTACAGTCTAAAAGCTAGCAGCCACAGTGCTTCTCTGAAATGTGGCTTGGTCACATTCCGTAACTAATCTCAGGCTGAGTTGTCTCTGGTCTTTCAAATAGTTACCCTAGGAGAGCTCGCTTAGAAAGCTGTGATTTCCTTCACTCAGTGAACACCATTCACCTTGAGATATGATGGAAGTCAGAAGTCTGGGTCACTGGGCTTGGGAAAACAGATGGGGTGCAAAGCCTCATCTACTGGAGAATTCTCACGAATGTTGCTATCGGGAACGAATGTGCTACAGACAGGAAGTTCTGATGTAGACTTGTGAGATGGTCTACCATTGGAAAACAGGACTCTCATTTTGTGTGGATGAAGTGTGATGCGACTTCCCTAAATCCCCCAAATTCCAGCTTGTTCCAGGACTGGGGAGACTGGCTCAGAAGGTGAAGTGTTGCTGTAACCATGAGGATGCCTGGATCTCCCCTGGCTCTGGAAGCATGCATCCGTAACCCTAGTGTTGAAGCAGATGTAGGCTGACCTTGAGGCTGCTGGGCAGTCAGGCTAGCCAATAGGGTGAGGTCCAGCTTCCCTGAGAAAGACGGTCTCAAAACACACAAGGTGGAAAAGAGAGAGAAGAAGACATCTGATATGGACTTCTGAGCTGCCTGTGCACAGACACTCACACACCTCCACATCACAGACACTCACACACCTCCACAGTGCATCCACACACATCCACACACAGGCTAAGAAAAGCAAAAGGAGGAAGAAACAAAGAGCTTTTCCAAAGGGAATTAAATTTGGTTTTTAAAAACTTTGCTGTACCTGTATGTAGTTGGTTTAATCCCTGAACTAACTTGAACTTTTTCCATTCCGAGGGTTGTGAGAATACTGTGTAGACTTTGGGTATTCTGTTATATATTATTATAGTATATTCATATTTATTATATATACATTTAAAAATGGAAATCAATTGTTTAAACATTTCTTATATTCTAGAGAATATTATTTTACTATTCAAACTTAGAAACATATTTGTTGCCACTTTCTTTTCTATGGAGTCTATTAGCAGATTCCTCATTTAGTGATAACCTTACCGGGATGATTTCGAAACTAATTTATGCTCTTATTGGTTTCTGTCACTCATTATTCTTCTGTGTTTGAGGGTTCTGTTTTATTCCACACTTTTTTCTTCATCAGTTCAGCTCAAATACAAATGTGTAAACTTCCTCTAACCCCCAACTTTTGGCCACTCTGGTTTCACAATTGCAATTCAGATAAAATACAAAATGAGCAAGGAGGGAGCCGCAGGTCTTTTAGTTTTGTTTAATACAGCCCAAGTAGAAGAAGCTCAAACAATTTACAGTGTCCTTCAAGAGAAATAGAAATGTAATAACTTTGGCCTTAGCTAATCTCAAGGAACAATGCCAGTCAGTAAGGAGAGGAGCTGGGCTACAGACCGACCATACAAGGCGTGTCGAATGGACGGGGAGGAGAGCGGGTGGGGCAAGATGAGGAAAGATGAGAGAGAGAGGAAATAGAAGGGGTTCAGCTGACAGATTTAGAGTCTGACTTCCTAACAGGTGTTCCTGTTAGGAACACCTTCCTGACTTCCTAAATTCTACCCTATCATTTATTCACTCTGCAATCATGCAGCAAAAAAGGTGCAGCTATGCTGGCCATGAGTCCTGACTCAGGGACTGGGAGCTGGTGGGCTCTGCTGCTAAGACCCCAGTAGAAGGGGAGACTAGGGTTCTAGCAGATGACAGTCCCCTTTCTTGGCTTTTAGATATTGCTAAGTTGACCGTCTCTGACACTTTTTCAATAGCAAATGAGCCTACACTACAGCAACGGCTGAGGCCGAAGTAGTAGTAAAACTTGCTTTTCCTCCTCCTTTCTTTCCTGCGGCTGCTGCAGTAGCCCTGTGTTCCTCCTGGGACCGGTTCTCAGCCCTGAGACCCAGGCCTCCTATGACTGTAGCCTTTTCAGGACTTTTGATTCTGAAAAACCATAAATGGTGGGAGGAGATGCTTGTCATAATTTTATATTTGAGTCTCTACTGGAAAAAAAACTAAACTAAATGAAAGACATACAACAATGAACGCTGTAAATGCCTCCAGGACCAGTTATCTAAGGGTTTCAAGCACTGGGTTTCAGACTGTACTCACGATTAAGTGAGTCTGACCTCAGATTTAATGTCTTATCTGTGAGTGGGTGTGAGAGCAGTAAACACCTTAGCCATTATACAGCGATCTTTTGAGAATTTAAACAGTTTGAAAAATGAGTGATTTGAAAACTGAAACGTGCTACAAATTTAATATTATTATTTTAAAAGTTGAAGATGTTATACTTGGCTGGGTGTTGTGGTTCACATCTGTAATCTTATCATTTGGGATACTGAGAAAGGAGGATCACACATTTGAGGTCAGTGAGACCCTGTGTCAAGACTGCAACGAAATAATAACAAAGAGATCATGGCGACAATTTACTTAAGCTCAAATTTTGACTATATTTTTAAAGTGATCTATTAGAAAGCTAAAAAGCCCAATCCATTTATCCTTAAAGTAGGTCCCTTTGGATGTTCATCCTTCCCATGAGAGTACAGAAGTCCAAAAAAAAAATACCAAACAAACAAACAAAAACAACAAAGCAAAACAAAACAAAAAACCGGTCAGAGTAATAGACAGCTACTGCTGTGATGTGACCCATAGGAAAATAGTGAGGCCTATTGAAATGGTGGAGGCCTGCATAAACTATGAAAAAGATTGATGTCTTCATCAGCTTGGAGAGACAAGGACAATGTGTGTTGACAGAACTGGTTCAATAGGCTAAATATTCTTTGTACACGCACTTTGGCGGCCTAACACCCATAAGCCACGGCTAGGCTTTCAGCCTGGGTGGTCACTGGATGATACTTAGGACTCTGTCTACTGTGTGGGGCCTCTCGGTGGGGAACTGTATTTCGTCCACTGCTGACTAACAAGGGTGTTGGGTGTCTGGTGTTCATGAGCTATGCAGCTTTGTGTCATATACGCATGCTGACCAGTACCTCCAGGCTGCCCACTGGCCATTTCCCCAAACTTATGAGAACCTCAGGTTACATTGGTCTGGGGTTTTTATTCCTCAAACATTTTTAGCATCTGAATTACTCTTAATGGCTTTACATTTAATATGTGTTTTTAATGGACATATAGCTCACAAAGCTAAATATAATGTTTCAAAAGCTTGAAATATGTTTCTACCTTATAGTTTTTTATAACTAAAGTGCATGACTCCCGAACACGCTGAAGAATTAGTTTGGCCTTCGGAGATCCCAAGGAGAGTGGAGGGGAATATTATCCTCAAAGAGCTTCTGGAAAATGGCAAGGCAATGAGTTTTCCTTTTAAAATGATAAAAACAAACAAGGCCACTAATAATATATGGAAAAATTTGTGGTACAAACAACACAACAAATGAAAAAGAAAAGATAAGGAGTGAAGACTTCTAATAGGACCCATTTCTGCCCTTGATGCTCATTCATGTGTGTAGAATTCAAAGCCAGCTCAGACAAAGCAAATTTTCAACCAGTTCATGTTTGTGGGCTGGACTCCTGCTGCTTCCCAGGAGTCTTTGCTTTGCTCTTCTCAGTTTTGTCTGTTATCTCTTAGTTATGATTTACACATGATTTCTATGCTGAAAGGGGTCTCCGGGTTGTATTCTGGTGCAATGCTATTCAAATGTTAATATGTGTATGAGTCCTTCAACATGCAGGTTCTTTGTGTCTGAGTATGTTTGTGAGTGTATACTCCTGTGTGTGTTCAAGCACGTATTTGTGGAGTCTACATGTAGGAATGTGTGTGTGTGTGCGCGCGTGCGCATATACATGGACATGTGTAGAGGCCAGACCAGGACGTCCAGTGTCTTGCTTCATCACTCTCTGCTTTACTCCTTTGAGACAGTGGTTCTCACTGAATCTACAGCAAAGCCAGTTGGCTGGCAAGCCCTAGGCATCCTATTTCTACCTCCCATAGTGCTGAGATTACATGACTGGACATGGCCTCACAGGGCTTTTTATGTGGGTGTTGGAGACAAAGTTCAGGTCATATGCTCTTAGCTGACAGGTCTCTCCAGTCCTAACTTGCAGATTCTCGTTTGGAAGGTCCACAGGAGGATACTCTGCATCTTCCCAACTTTTCTTGGCTATGACAAGGGCATTGGTCTGTTACCGCACCCTTAATAAAAGTCTAGGGGACTACCACGTGACAGCATTTTATGTCTGTCTTATTAGGGCTTGACTCTTGAGGGAAAAAGACAACTAGAAACTACATACACAAGAAGCAGGGCTGTATCCAGCGACTTTCATGGCATCAAACCACAACTTGGCTTTTCAGTTTTGTTTCACTCTTCTGTTGTTGTCGTTATGGAATAAATTAAAAAAAAATAGGTTGGCTATTAAGTATAAACCACTGCAATGAACATCCATGAGAGTCTTCAACTTTATAACCCAATGCTGTTTTTTTCTTTTTTCTTTTTTAAGTCTGTTCTCTCATCAAATGTGCAGTAAAACTTAGGCCAGTTTTCCAATTCCTCTTTTGTTTAAGCATTTTCTTGTACCTTTTCACCATTTCTGAGGTGGTTAGAGACTAGTTTAGGAATGCTTACAGACCCCATCTTGCTTTTGGAATGGTTGGTGTATGTATAGGCAAGGCTCTGAGCCTTTGATATCCATCCTTGGGCATACTCTTACCATGGCTGGCTCTTTCATTTGATTTATTAAAGACTTTCACAAGGTGGTCTTTGGATAAAGCCTTGTAATCTCCCGCACTGTAATATCCCAAGTGTGAATGAATGGTGAGCATATGATTCCATAAAGAAATGAAGATGGAAAAAGAAATAGAGAAAGAAAAGAAGCATTCAGGGCGTTAGAGCCAGTGGCCAATGGTGCTGCTGACTCAGAGAAATGTACTGCGCTGCTGTTTCTCATTTTGCCTTGGGAAAACACAACACAAAGCACAAAAGATAAGTAAAATAAACTCGACTACAGGCTGCACTTTTTACCAGGTATGGGCTGGAACTCCTGCAGCCCCAGATGCAGTACTCGTGAGAATGCAGTGCCAGAAGCCAGAGGCACGTGAAATCAGCTGGAAGACAGGCATAATCAAGAGCAGGAGGCTAGAGCACCAGCACATTTATGTGATTAAAAATTTGTATAGTTAACTAAACAAGAACGCTTAGAATAAATGAAAGCATCTGTCAGAAACTGCCAACACAGCTTGCTGTATTCTTTTCCATTGTCTGTCTTGTTTTTCTTTTCCTAGGCCTGAGTCCTTTGCTCTGGTAACGAACACCTATATTTCCTGTCACCCAAGGATAGTGACTACAAACAAGAAAGAGAAAGCTGAGAGATATATTCACAGCAAAGGCACATCATGCTTATTATTTTAGATGATTCTGGAGGGCCTTGTCAGTTAAAAATTGAAGGTGGAAAGGGACTTAACAGCCCAAAGCGCACCAGTGTGAATGGTAAAGAAAAAGGGGTTCTTGCCAAATCTCTTGTTTGCCCAGTGTGTAGCGTTGCACCACACTGAAAAGAGAAAGCCTTGTACTTCATGGCAAAATATTGCCTAAGTCACTCTTGCTAATTCCCCACCCTTTCTTCCCTTCCTTTTCTTTCTAATTAACCATAAAGTTTAATGTTATTTTACCTGCTCACTGCATTCTCTTTTTTAATTGTAATTTTATTTTTTACAATTTATTCATTTTATATCCTGATTGTGTTTCCCTCCCTCATCTCCTCCTGGTCCCACCCTCATTCCCTCTTTCCCCTTATCCTCTTCTCCTAGTCCACTGATAGGGGAGTCCTCCTCCCCTACCATCTGCCCCTAGCCTATCAAGTCTTACCAGGACTGCTTGGATCCTTTTCCTTTGTGGCCTGGCAAGGCTGCATCACCAGGGGAAAGTTATCAAAGAGCAGGCAACCGAGTTCACATCAGAGACAGCTCCTGCTCCCTCTACTAAGGAACCCACATGGGGACTGAGCTGTCTATGGGCTATATCTGAGCAGGGGGTCTAGGTCCTCTCCATGCATGGTCCTTGGTTGGTGCATCAGTCTCTTCAGGACCCCCTGGGCCCAGACTTGTTGGCTCTGTTGGTCTCTTTGTGGCATCTTCCCTTTCAACTCTAGTGATATTTACTCCTGGCTATACGATGTTTGGGACTTTTTGGTCTTTAGTATATGGGGCTACCTGGTCCTGGCTTATTTTATTATTTAGGTTTCTAGCGCTAAGTGCTCTTTGTCCCCTGTGTCCCCTATCCATCATCCTTTCTCTGGCCTCTAAAGCTTCATATTACCAGTTTTTTGATCTTTGAACTTGACAGAAACATGACCTTTGGTGTGCATATGTTCATAGACCCATTGCTCTTAGGTTTTCATGTCTCAATTAGAACATTTGCTTTTTATTTCTTTTAAGACAGGGTGTTGCTATGTTGTCCTGGCTAACCTCTGTACTCATGCCTCAGCCTGTCAGACAGCAGGGATTATAGGTGTGGGCTACAATGGTAAGCCTAGATTTTCAATCAATGCCTTTGCAGTGCTCTTATCTGCCACATCTTACCTCCCTTCAAACTCTGAGGAGGCAATTAATTAAGCTACAACTAAACTGTGTTCTTTGACCCTTGTCAACAGGCATTAGACATTCAGCTGAGTCTTGTTTACCTTTAAAAATGGCTGTACTGTAGATTGGAAACACCTTATAATCACGTCATTTTCAAATTGTGACATATAAACAGTGATGGCAACTCTTCATATTAGTTTGACACCAAGAGAATCATTATTTACAAAACTGTCCAGTTACATTTGCCGGACATTTAATGATTTCAGAAATAGTCTCCTATTCCTTTAGTCTTAGAGACTAACTGAAACTTTCATCAAATACAAAAACTTCTATGGAAACTGTATTGTTGTCCAAGCATGCCAGAAGCATTCTGATACTGGGTGTGAAAGACAGAAAAATGGACTCTCAGGATACATACATCTTAATTTCCAGACTGGTGGATATGTTAGTTCTACAGTAAAAGGAGGTCAAGCTAACAGTGGGCATTATAACAGAGAGAACATCCAGAACTCTGGACAGGCCCTCTGGTGACAGGGAGCTTTCCATATGAAAGGCAAAAATGGAAAGAAACAGAGAGCTGTGACGTGAGAAAGACTCCCCAGTCAGTGTGGGCTTGCAGGTGGAAAGTTGGCCAAGGGTGCAGGCTGCCTTGAAAAGACCAAAAGACCTGAATGGATTCAAAGTTAGAGTCTCCAAATATCACTCAGACTTCTAGAGAACTTGGGTTTTAGATCTCAAAACACTAGAACAATGAGAAAAATAAACCTGAATTATCTTAAGCAGCTAAACTGTGATTTGTTACAATGGCAATAAGAGACTAATGTTATTTCTCACACTGTGTTCATTGGTAGGAAAGATTTGGACATGTGTCTAATCCAGAGAAAACTTGTATTTTCCTTACAAAATCTCAAAATTAGCTGGGCAGTGGTGGTATATGTCTTTAATCCCAGCGCTTGGGAGGCGGAGGCAAGTGGATCTTTGAGTTCGAGGCCAGCCTGGTCTACAGAATGAGTTCCAGGACAGCCAGGGCTACACAGACAAAACCCTGTCTTGAGGAGGAAAAAAAAGAAAAGAAAAGAAAGGAAAGAAACCTCAAAATTGACTTCTGTCTAAATCAAGGACATCCGATCCATTTCCTTTATCTGTAAACATAACTTCATTTGCCTTTGATGTCCTTTCCTGAATTTCAAATTAGTTCATAGGAACTAATTTGTACTTATACTGTTTAACCTGAGATCCTTATCTCATTCATTCCTTCTCTCCCTCCCTTCCTCCCTCTTTTCCTCTCTCCCTCCCTCTCTCTCTCTGTCCCTTCCTCTTTCAACAGGCATTATTGCTGCATCTGTTCCATGCTACAGTGTTTAGTATACAAAGATACTGTTCCTCATTTTCTTTTTAAGGAAATTGTCTCCTGTAGTCTAGGGTGGAGTTAGGCAGTCAAGATTTTCCTGCCTTTACATCTAGAGTGTGAGGTCTGAAGGTGTATGCCATCATGTCTGGATTTTGTGGTTTAGGGGATTGAACCCAAGGCCTTTGTACCTAATAGGCAAGCATCCTACTAATGAAGCTACATCCCAGCCCTAGTCCCTACTCTTACTTCATATTAGTCTTTATTGATAATGATGGTTATAACCATTTTTCATTATCATTTTCTTCTTAGCTTGACAACTAAAAAAATCTTTGAAATTTCTGTTGAAAATAAATAATGATTATATGCAGAGGAAAGCAGATTTGGTCAACTCTATGTTTGCTAATCTTTTACTCAGTAGAGGCTTTAAAACTGAGCTCCAGTGATTTTAAAACGTTGACAATATTCTTATTTCCCATGTTAAGTGAGTTGATGCTGTGTTCTTAACTAGTAGCTTAGGAAGAATTCTTATTCACACATAGCAGAGTGAAAGGAATCAGGATACCACAGTTGTGAGGGAACTTGGAGATACAGAGCTATTTCCACATGATCATGTAATAGGCAGTCTTGGATTGCTACATCAAAATACCGTAGGCAGGATGGCTTAAAGAGCAGAAATTAAGTTTTCACATTCTAGCAGCTTCAAAATTGAACATTAGTTGCCAAGAGGACCTGGCCTTGGCAAGGGCATTCTCTGGCTTGCAGATGGCTGCCTCTCTTATCTGCGCTAACACGACAGAGAAAGAGAGGCGGCAAACGTGTGATTCCTCAAAGAAACCATCTCATTGCTGAAGAGAGACCAGAAGGTCGTCCAATTTTTAAACATACCCGAGTGAACTGTGTTTAACGGCTTTCTCTCTGAGCATGTTGAGGAAGATTTCTTTCAACATTAAAAAAAATTATTGTCTTGTTTTGTTTGAGATGGACTCTTGCTATGTGTTTCTCCATCTCATAATCCTCCCACCTTAACTTCCTGGTACCACATTAGCACTTGTTTTTGTTTCCTGGAGCAACGTCCCATTCGGTCCAGTCATGCTTGGGGCTTGCCAAGGACGATGGCCTTGCTTCTGATCCCCTCGCCTCTACCCTCTGGAGAGGCGCTGGGGTCCCAGGCGTCCATTGCCTTAGCTAGCATACTTCAGCACATTCCTTTTAAGATTACATCTATTTGTGCATGTGCGCATGTGTGTGTGTATGTGTGTATTGTGCACATGTGTGTATGTATGAGCATGTAAGTGTGTGCATGTGTTCCTGAGTATATGTGTGAGTATTCATGCTCAAGTATGTGTGTCTGTGTGACTGTGCGTGTATGTGTGACTGTGTGTTTGAGTATGTATGCTCAAGTGTGTGTGTGTGTATGTGTGTACATGTATGCTTGTGCATGCACATGAAAATGGAGGTCAGAGAACAACTTGCTGGAGTTGGTTCTCTCCTTCATCATGAGACCTGGGCATCAGACTGAGGTTATCAGGCACAGAGGCAAGTGCCTTTCACAACTAACTTGTCTCCAGCACTTTCTTGTTGAGGGTAAGGGCAAAAGTGATTTTATTCCTTATAACCACTCACTTGATTGCTGGTCCTGTCACTGATTGCTCTATGTCCTGGTACTATTGTGGCTGTTGACAGCTCACTCTTTCTGACCTCCATTCTTATGGAATTGGTGAACTGAGTTTACAGATCTACCGAGATACTGAGCAGATAGCTTCTTCCTGGAGCCAGCGAATAAAGCTGCAAACCATTTCACAGTGCCAGCTGGGTCTGTTTGCTAACCAGCTTGACCAGAAATGGAAAGAAAAGAGCGTTAAGTGCTTCCAAGTGTTAAGGAAATGCCTTGGGTCATTCCTCGTGTGGACCACAGTCAGTGTGGACCATTCGGATCTGGCTCCCAGCTGACTCTGGTCCTGGAGGACTGTGTGCACAGAAGCAGCTGGGGAACAGTGGGTCAGCTTCCTGCTTCCTGACTGTTATGGTCTTTACTTTCACATGGTGCAGCCAGTCACTTATTTATGCATGTAAACTTGTCAAATGTAAACCTACAGATTCCCTATCACATCTGTTGGGCACATTCTTTTCAAAGGTGTTACAGTACGTTCAAAGGGCTTGGTTCAAGTACATTGCATTTTTATGCTCTGAGATTTGAGGAGAGCAGGTATTTGAGTTCCTGAGATCTGCCAGTGAGCACCCCCACAGTGGTCTAGATTACAATGTACACTGAATTAGTGCTATTGTGTTTGTGGTGAAAGTACGGAGAGAGTTCTGTGTGGGACAGCCGCAGCATTTTTGAGAAACCTCAGAAGGGATACTTGGTGTTGCAAAATCAAGTACTCCTTTTGACCTCAACCAGAGCTTGGTTTTCTTGAAATTATTGAAGGGTTAGAACTCCCATCAACATGGTTGGTAAAGTCACGTTTTTTCCCCAAGAGTTCAAACGTGCAAATAAGAGCTTGCTTATAGACTCAGCTCAAGGCTTCTCCTGGGATTTAGTCTGTTGCTGCATCTTTTCTGATTTCTAACCTGTTAGTCAAATGTCTCACTTCTGTCTACTGTTTTGTCAAGTTGGCATTTGGGGGTGGGGTTTAAAAATAAATCCTTTGAAGAGCATTTTCAGCAACAAAACCAAATGTAACACAGTAGAACTGGGGCAATGGATAAAGTCAGTTCTTAGGGTGATTAGGAGTATTAGGTGAAGGCACACATGGAAGGTGTATACTCAGTGTAAAGCCAAGCACAGACCAGGCCTTCAACAGTTTCCAGTTCCTGTCATCTTTTCCAGATCATTGTTCTCTTCTCTGTAAGCAACCAACCCTTCTAGCCCTTGGCTCCAGCAGGTAGAAGAGCGTAACTGAGAAAGGCAGGGCAGGCAAATGCAAGAAGAGTGCAGGGCATGGGTTTGCTGTGGGACAGCACAGGAGCTGGTCCAAAGAGAAGGTAAAAGGGAAAGAGGAAACAGACAAAAGGCGCACAGAGTTGGGAATGCAATTCATTTGGTAGTGCCCTTGCCTAACCTTCGTGGGGCCCCGGGTTTGATCCACGTGAACATGGATGATGCTATACACCCGCACTCCTAGCATTTGGGATGGATCAGGAACTCAAGGTCATTCCACATTGAGAGTCCAAGGTCATTCTGGTCTCTGAAAAGAAAGTGCAAAATTTCACTAGTCCTGATTCCCCCTTCCCTCTCTCCCCTGCCGTGTGTGTGTGTGTGTGTGTGTGTGTGTGTGTGTGTGCGCGCGCGCGCACGCATGGACAGGCACATGGGCATGTGCTAGTATACATGTGTGTACATGTGTGTACCAGCATGTGGAAGTCACAAGATAGTCCCTGGTATACTTCCTCAGGCACTTCCCATTTTTTGTTTTTTTGAGACTGTCTCTCACTGGCCTGGAACTCTGTGATGGGCTAGGCTACTTGACCAGAATTCCTAGGGCTCCACCTGTCTGTCCTTAGCTCTGGGATTACAAATGAGTACAACCATAGTCATTTAAAAAAATAAATAAAAATAACAGCTCCTGAGGATAAAGCTCAGGTCTGACCCTTTCAAGAGAAAATGCTTTCCTGACGAGTGACCGCTCGTGCCACTGGCTGTCATCTTCAAGACTCTCTAAGACCTTAGTGGTTTCAAGCCCTTTCCCTCATGGTTGGTCAGCTGCCAACTTTTTCCCCCATGGTCTAACTTTTAACACATGTTTCTGATTGTATGGACCATTCTCCAGATCCAATTCTATAGACCATGAGCTAAAATGTTAATGTTAATTTTTTTTTACTGCATTCTAAATAGCCATCCACAGTGAAAGTTGAGCTAACTTCTCCCTAAGTCCATTAGAATACAATTATTCCAAGAGGTGAATTGTTTGAAAATGTACTCCTTCCCAGGTCTTCAGCAAAGCATGCAAATTATCTAGGGCTTGTATGAGGAGGCATTGGCTCTATTAGCCAGCCCTCTAAGGACACTGTAAAAACCTACTCCTAAAGCACTCTGGGAACCTTTTTTTTTTCTGGCCCAATAACATCACTGAGGGCATTAATGTAAAAATTTCATAAATGGTATGTTTTTGTAGCCTGAATAACAACAACAACAAATTTAAAATTCTCTCTTTGTCTTCTCTCTTCCTTCTCTTCCTCCTCTTCCTTCTCCTCTTTTGCTTATCATGATAGAACTCAGAAATCTCCTATAATGGTTTTGGCTGAACTGGATACAAAGATTGTAGATGCTTACAGTATTGAAAGAAAACAAGCTTTTCCTCCCTCTTGTCAGAGAGCAGGCCAGAGAAGGGAAGGGCTTTGCTCAGAGACAGAGGGCAGCTAGCACTGAGGCATTGCTTTGAACTAGCTATCTTCAACTGCTCTCTTGAGGAGTGGGGGAAAAAAAAAACATTGCTAAGGTGTGTGAGTGGAGTTGCTTGGGTGATATATCTGAGGACACAGTTACATCAAAAGCTTAAAGAGACTAGTTTCAAGCCACTGACTTGTCTAGGATTCTCCTCAGCTCAGAGGGACAAGAGTCAAGTTTGGGATCATGAGATGTCTCTGAGCTTGTCGGAACTGGCAGTGTCCGGCTTTCCAGATAGCATTCCAGGTCTTGCACTGAGAGCTAAGTCCTAACGCTATGATGGCCATCTTCCAGAGTTATTGACTGGGTATGGTGGATACCTGTTTGAATAATGATCAGCAGCCTCAGTGGGCATCTAAAAACCACTCCTAATTTGAGAGCAGGGTCTCATTGTGGCTTGATGGGAGCTTAGCAGAGCACAGCACTAACAAACAGCTAATTAGAAACAAAACTAGAACCAAGCAAATGGCCTCAGAGTCCTTGGCAGAGGAGCAAAAAGAGGGTGAGACGGAGCCCGCTGTAAGAACTACCTTTCTTTGAAAAATGAGGCAGAAACAGGGACCTCATGATCAAAGGAGAGGGTGGCACGAGATGAGATCTCAAGCCAGACGCTGCTGGACTCTGTAGATCATAGGGTGAATATCAATGTTGTTCCAAGTATGACTGTGATGGTGATCTATTGTGTTTCCTGAGTGGTTTGGAGAGGCAAGGGATGAGATCTAAGAGAGTTTGTGTGAGACCACCCTGGTAGCTGTCGGGAGACAGGATTTTGCAGGAGCCAGAGAGGAAGCAAAAATTAACCGAGAGACCAATGAAGCTGAAAGCAGAAGGAATGAAGGCTTAGTTCTCAGGCAGTAGTGACAAGACCAGTGGGAAAGTAAGCAGTTTTGGAAAACACTCTTGAGATAGGTTTCCTATGTCATCCCTGTGGACGATCTGTGAAAGCAAAACCAAAATGTATTCAGATCTTCTTATGCATTTTGGCTGCATGTTTCAAGTTTGGGATGGCTTTCAGATAGCTAAGTATGTGTCAAGTAGGCAGGCTGAGTGAGGAGTACAAAATGAAAGGCAGTCCTTAGATTCATTAGGAAATGATTGTACAATGCAGTGCTTAAAAAGAAACAAAACATTTTGCTAACTCAGTTCAATCACCCAGCCCAGATGAACCCTTAGAGAGGTATCTACCAAAAACGCTAAGGATGAAGAGAGTAGAAAGACAAAGCTTGTATTGGTTAGTGTCCTTGTCAACTTGACACAATTAGTATCATCCGGGAAGAAGGAGCCTCAGTTGAGAAAATGCCTCCATCAGATTGGCCTGTAGGCAAGTCTGATGTGGCATTTTCTTGATGAATGATTGATGTGGGACGGCCCAGCACACTGTGGATAGTGTCACCCTTGGGAAGATAATCCCGGAAGGAATAGGAAAGCTAGCTGAATGTGAGTCTGCAGAGCACGCTGGCAAACAACTTTCCTCTATGGTCTTTGTTTCAGTTCCTGCCTTGACTTTCCTGAATGATGGCCTGGATGAGGAATTCTAAGTTAAAGAAACCCCTTCCTTACTTGTGTTTTGTTGGTCATGATATTTATCACAGCAACAGTGAAGCAAATAAAGACAAATCCTTTCTACTCAGAGAAATATTAATAGAGAGAAAGTCAGGCCACAACAGTGTTGTCTAGTGCAATGATATACAGATGAAGAAATAGAATAGACTATACCAGGAGTTGTCACAGACAGCAGGAATCAGGGGTGATGTTGAAGATGTCATTTGGTGGACCTGGCTCCCTTGCACATACTGTGGGTGCTTCTTAGAGGCCTTAGACAGAAGATGTGGTTGGTTGCAGAACAGTATATAGACAGAAACCTTGCAATATGTAACTCTTTGACCTTGGACAAGGTAACAATTGTCACAGGACTTGGCCTTCTCCTCTGTGAAGAGAGAGGCTGGAATCTGATAGGCAGTCTCTCTCTTCTGAGAGATAGTATGACAAGAGATCAAGGCCCATGAGAATAGTTTCTAATACATTGAAGGACTATTTTGTATTCTTCAATATATGAAGTGGTTTATATACATACATAAACACTTAAAAGCACACACACACACACACACACACACATCTGTCCCAAAGGCTAGCGAAAATAAAAATGTAAAAAGTCTGGGTTTCAGATGTCCCTCAGTTGAGGAATGGATACAGAAATTGTGGTACATTTACACAATGGAATACTATTCAGCAATTAAAAAGGAGGAAATCATGAAATTCGCAGGCAAATGGTGGGACCTGGAAACGATCATACTGAGTGAGGTATCCCAAAAGCAGAAAGAAATATATGGTATATACTCACTTATATAAACCTATAGGATAGGAAGTTCAAGCTGAAATCTACACACCTAGAGAGGATATACAAGAAGGAGGACCCAGGTTGGTATGATCAATGCTTGTTTG
>CM053767.1:7346683-7365569 GCA_028658305.1 Pachyuromys duprasi
CTTGTATGAGACGGTTTCTACAATCAAGGACCATGTGTGGATGTGGCCTGGAACCCCCGCACAGATGGGGCCCATGATAGCTCGGTGTAGGACTGAAGACCCTACTGAGGGAAACAGGGACTGTTTCAGTAATGATCTTGATGGCTGACTCTTTGACCCTCCCCCATACAAGCCGGGGAGTGACAGACTGGCTAGATCCCAGGGGAGGACATTGCAGCCAGCCCTGAGGAGTCAGGATAAGCTGGGGTTGGATGGAAGGGAAGGAGGTCCTCCCCTGTTGATGGACTTGGAGGGGGTGGGGAGGAGGGAGATGAGGGAGGGAGTGGGAGGGTAGGAGGGACTGAGGGAGGGGGCTACGCCTGGGATTCAAAGTACCTAACCTGTGATTGAGATAAAATTAAATAAATTTAAAAAAATAAAAAAAAAATAAAACACAAGATACTGCAACACAAACATTGTTCAAACTAGATACGTCCTATGTTTTCCTGTATTTGTCCTCATGTAGCAAGTCTATGGTCTTGCTTATAGAGAATAAGAACTAGCTGGTATGCATTTAATGGCAGGAAATTTCTTCTCCTGGACAGTCTCCTAAACATATTTACCATATTGTCTGACATGTGTACACTAGCAGGGAGTCTTATGGAAGAAGAGAGGGGTGGGAATAGAGGGACATGAAGGGGACAGGAGCCCCACAAGGAAATCAACAAAACTGAAAGATCTGAGCCCAGGGAGTCCTGCAGAGACTGATGCACCAACAGAGGACCATGCAAAAAAAAAAAGTCTGGGTTTAAAATAAGACCTTTAGTAGCCCATGGCAACTCAGTATCCAAGTGGCTTCCCTAGTAAGGGGAACAGGGACTATCTCTGGCATGAACTCTGAGGCTAGCTCTTTGACCTTCCCACCCCCTGTGGGAGGAGCAGCCTTACCAGGCCACAGAGGAGGACATTGGAGCCAGTCCTGGAGAGACCTGATAAGCTAGGGTCAGATGGAAGGGGAGGAGGACCTCCCCTATCAGTGGACTTGGAATTGGGAGGTAATGAGGTAGGGGGCTACAGCTGGGATACAAAGTAAATAAACTGTAATTAATATAAAAAATAAAAATTTAATAAAAATATAAGACCTTTAATAAGATTATGTCACTCATTACAAGTTTAAGCTTTTGTTTTTACTTCAATTCTAGCAGCTCAGCTGGAAAGTGAGCAAGAACGTCAAGCAGGATTCCCTAGAGCAGTGGTTCTCAACCTTCCCCATGCTGTGACCTTTTAATACAGCTCCTCGTGTTGCGGTGACCTCAAACATAAGATTACTTTATTGCGACTTCATCACTGTGATGTAACTAGCTGCTGTGCAGGCTGTCTGATGTGAGACACCTTTGGGGTTGGAACCCACAGGTTGAAAACCACTGGTATCGAGCTTCCTTCTTGATTCCACTGACTAAACATCAGTTTGAACAGTGACCTGTGCACAAAAGTTCTTCACAAGAGCTGTGGGAGCAGGGTGAGAGATAACAGTACTTGGTCCTAGCAAAACAAAGGTGCGTTGAAAGTGGATGAGGAATAGTACGTCCTCTCGGGGGAGTAATAGGCTCGTGTTAGCATAGCACTAACGCTTCCTTAGCCAAGAGCTCTAACTAATCATGGTTAATAATGGAGGAAAACATCCAACATGATTATTGACAAAGTAGTGAAGTGCCACGCACAAGAGATTCTGTAATATGCATGGAATAAATGTTGAAAAGTGTATTAGTGACACATGGCTATTTGGAAGGTCAGAACGAGCCTTAATGGAAATATTTCAACCACAGGTGGCTTTTTCTTTGTCCCTTCATTTTTAGCGTCAGTAACTAGTTCGCTTCTTTGCTGCTTATTTTCTTGACTTGTGAGTTGACCAAAAAATTCATTTTTCAGGGAGTTTGTTGTTGTTGTTTTTTATGTACAAGAAACAATGCAACTCTTCTGAGGCACCCTGTAATTTACTAAAGAAAATTACTAAATGTCCTTGCCTTTATCCTTCCTACTTAGTTGGGGCATTCGTACACAGAAGAGCATCATTTATTAACCTCAAAAGCAGACCAGTTTCCATAACAGGGCTTTGCATTTCTGTAATATTTACTTCAACATCGTATTGTAAAGAATCCACTTTTTGATATGCCTGATAACTGTGAGTTACATAAAGGCAGACATTACATTTTTTTTTCTCCTAAAAGTAGAGACTACCTGGGTGGGTGTCTATGAAACATCCCCAGTATGGGAGTTTGCTGGTGGTGAAATATGATTGAATACCACAAAACAGTGAGCTCATAGGCTTAATTCTATATTAGAGGATCAATAAAGCAGTGCTACCAAAATATCTCTAAATAGGGATACACACATACACACACACACACACACACACACACACACTCACACATTTTAAGAAATACCAAGGATTTGTTGTACTTCTTTAAAGTAGTTGAAAATTTATACTTTTTTGTTTCCTTTCGTCCTTCCTTCTTTCCTAACTTCCCTTTGTTTTTGTTTTAGATAGGGTCTTGTGTAGCCCGGGATTGCCTTTAACTGGCTGGGTAGAAAGAGATGACCCTGAAATCCTGATCCTGCTGTGTCTACCTCAAAGTGCCATAATGACAGACTTATACCACCATGCCCAGCTGTTTCTTTTGCTTTGTTTTAAAACAAGGTCTTGTTATGCAACTCAGAGTGGTCTTGAACTGGCAGCAACCCTTCCCTCCCAGCCCCAAGGGCTAGGATTACAGGTGTGTGCCACCATGCCTGGCTTCTCCTTTGACTTTGCGTGGGACGACAGCCCAGACACATGGCATTTGTTACCCTTCTTTGTCTTGTTTAAGTTTGGTGAGTGTGCTTGCAGAACTGAAGGGCTGCTCTCCTTTCTAGTGAGCTTAGCTTTCATGCATTAAATCCACCTGTTGATGCTCCCTTACCTACTTAGAAGAAGGAAACACAGAGTTGAATCCAACACGAAGATCACTCATCCACCAGGTGTAATTCTGTGTGAGATTTCCAGGCACTGAGCAGATCTCTGGGCACGGGATGTGGTCCCTGACTAATCATTTTGTGCTGCCTACCATGCCGGCCTAGGATTTCTGTGGGATCCAAATGATTTGTCCTAAGATGCATGAAAGGCTAGAGCCATGTGTCAGAAGGCACCTGAGGCCTATTGAGTCCTCAATTACTGTTTAATACTGCTGACATTTGTTCTGGCTATTTTATCTACTGCTATCATAATCTTTAACTTCCCAGGGCTGTAAAATTAATGTCCAAAGGCAAAATAGAATACATTCAAGCCAATGACGCTTGCGGGGGAAACATTAGCTTAGAAGAATATTTACTTTTTTTTTTCTGTTCTCAGGAAATATATTAATTCTTGGCCATATTTAGGTTAAACTTTTAATGGTAAAGTGAAATATTTCCAACTCCTTTTGAAACCTTCCTAAGCAGGTCTCCCATGCTCACCTGAAGGCTTACATGCTCACCTGTATGCCTAGTGGTACCCCCATCTTGTCTTTAGTATTACCTTGGTCAACAGATTCAAGTAGTTACACAGGATAGAACAAAGCCTGTCAAGGCAGAGATTAAAGCTTACATGGTTACCCTTCAGGGGAAACATAAAGAACTTAGTTGTAACATAGCCCTTTAGCTAGTAATAGGAGCAGGGGAAACTTCTTAAGAGTTTGTTTTTCCTTTTCACTCAAACTTCCTTATTGTTTCTGAGCTTGAGAAATGAGTATTTAGGTGAAGTTTACTTTTCATAAAATATATTCTTTTAAAATTACTTTACTGACTATGATAATTATAAATTGTTGTACTTCCTGGGCTATTTGCTCTTATGTTAAATAGCTCTAGCGCCCTGTGGGTGTTAAGTCTTCTACTGAAACTCCTGGCAGATTTTCAGGTTACTTGTACTGTTTTCAAGGGGATCAGCTTTAGCAGCCTGTCAAGTCCGCCAGGTCCTCTGCTTGAATGGGGTGTGTAAGCAGACACTGAGGTGAGCTGTGGCTGTGAGGTGGCTGTGCTTTTGACTAAGGGGAGTTAGCTACTTCACTCCTGTATGGGATGGAACTTCTTTTAGAACGAAGAGAAGCCGCTTCCCCTCTGCCCCTCCCCCAGAAGCACTTTCGATTACTTCTGCCTTCCTTGTTCTGTTCGGATGAATGAACTTGCCCAAGGCAAGCCTGTCCCACACTTAGGTAAGAGGTGTGGCACACTGCAGTGGCCTAGGCCAGGAGCTCTGAGGCAGAACTCAGGGGCAATTCCGTCACTGCTCTGCTGCGCGACCATAGTTTTACCTCCCAAGACTTATTTCTTAACTCAAAAATGAGAATGAAAACAAATGCCCTCCAAAGTTATCACAAGAGAAGGTGAGGTGTGTGATATAATGTGCTGTCTTTACTGAGCATCTATTACATGCCGAGTACAGTTACACTCATAAATGAGTGGTAGGCCCTGTAGACATGGATGCCCTTTGTCCTTATCAGTTGAGCTTTATACAGCTGCCCTGCTGAAGTCCCCATGTACTAGTCAAGTGCCTTAGAAAATAATGAGAAGGTAGAATAGCACCAACTGGAGAGAACCTACTGGACCCGGACACTGAGTGAGGCAGTTTACCTAGACTGCATCATCTAATCATAACAGCGGTTTAAAACAGAACCTATATCCCTTATTGCAAAAATAAGAAAAAGAAAAGCTCAGACAACCTTGTATACTTTTCTACATATCAGAGAAAGAGGCAAGACAAATGGAACAAATTTAGATTAGCTGTGAACTTAACTCTTGCAGAGTAAGTCATATTCCTGACATTAATAATCAAGTTCATTTCTTTTTTTCTAAGTAGATCTTTTATTGTGTTTTTTTTACAGACTTAAAATAGAAACATGTAAATCATCCTTTTTCTATACATTCAAAACAGGTATATCAAATTAATTTTATTCTACCTAACACAGGCATTTTTTTTTTCAGACTCTTGTATGAGTTAAAACTAAATTTCTTTGCTTGGGTCACAATACATACTGAGGCTATCTTTCCTGTAGGAACTGTTGTTTGGTTTAGAAAATTTCCCTTAGGTAATTCTGAAGTATTTCCAGAAAAATGAAAATGCCAAAAACCTGGTTAAAAATTTTATTTTCAGGCTGGAGAGCTGGCTTAGTGGTTAAGAGCACTGGCTATTCCTCTGGCTATTCCCAGCACCCCCATGGCAGGTCAAAACTGTCTGTGACTCCAGTTCTGGGGATCCATTGCACCAGGGAATCCATTCCACCTGGGAATCCATTGCACCAGGGAATCCATTCCACCAGGGGATCCATTCCACCAGGGAATCCATTCCACCAGGGGATCCATTCCACCAGGGGATCCATTCCACCAGGTGTTCATGTGGTGCACATACCTGTGCATGCAGGCAAAATACTCAAACACATAAAATAAAATAAAATATAAAAATTTTTATACCAAGAATGGAAAGAATCTGGGAACCAAGAATGTGTATTTTTCTGGTCACAGGGGTAATAGTGAACGCAAGGGAAGCAGCCTGTTACCACTATCACATTGTTTGTGCAGTTGCTGGTGACCTCGTCATCCTCTTGCTAACTCCATGGGATGCCTGGGTAATTTCACTACCTTTCTCTTATTTACTACTTATTTTCCAGAGGAAGAGGTACTTAAAAAAAAAAAAAAGACAAAACAAAACAGAAGAACAACTATCTTTGGTCTCTACCTTTTCAAAGGAAGGTGCAAATGAGATGTAGCAAATTTGTGGTTCTATCTCCGTCTTTAAAAAAGAATGACCAAGGAGGCACTGGTCTGTTCTGTCGCTTTGAATCAGAAAATGGCTCCATCTGGTTTATTTACTTTTTGATAGCTCATGCTTCAAAGAAAGGCAAGGGTTATATCCGCGGACAATTGTGTAAGCCTGTGCAAGCAAAAATAAAACTCTCCCCGACCCCTGCAGGGATCAGAATATATATCCTGAAGCTGGAGAGCTCTGCTGACGTTTGTGGTGGTTTGCTGACTCCCAGCAGGCTTGAGTCAGGAAAAAGAATTCCACCCGCATGTAGCTAAGCAGAACTGTACCCAAGAAAAGATCACCCCACAGACACAATCAGACACAGGACAACGGCCCTGGTGTTAGTTTTGGTCTCAAAATTCTTTGTGTGTTCCTGTGTTTGTAACACGCACACACACATTTGTATTTTAATCCAGCGTCCATATGCAGCAGCATCTTTTTAGAATTCCTTGTGACTCTAATTCTGGGTTTAAGTGTTCAGGCAGGATCCTGGCAGCTGCTCCTCACATGCAACTGGTTTAACTTTCCATGGATGTCCACGTGGACTCCCCAAGGTCAGGCTTTGTTCTTAGTTCATGGAAAATTATCAGAGGGCCAATGTGTTTTACGTGTTATTATTTTAAAGAGCTAAGGCTGCATGCAAATCCCAATCACAAATGCTCGTTCCTTTGCCCATAACTTTTATTCTACCTGCTTTCAAAAGAGGGTTTTTTTTCCTAGTCATGCCTCAGTTGTGCAAGCACGGTATGCTCTGGATGCCCCATCTGCAATGCAAGGATAACAATCTTTGCTACCTCCATCATGTCAGAGTGGTATTTAAAAACTAATGAACAGAGGACTGCACGAGTTCAGAGCTCTTTGAAGCACAACAGGCAAATGATTTTTCAAAGGGGCTGGAAGTTACACACTAGGTATGGCTCTATAAAAGACATGCAAAACATTCCAAGATTGTACTCATAAATCATGCAATTAAAGCCCATTTGAAACCGAGTGCAACATGTCTCCTCTGCATAAATGTACACACCGAAAGAACAGATGTACTGACATTGATTAAATATTTGTTAGAAAATCATCCCACTGAAAAGCTTAGAAAATAATGTTCATACTTTGAGCAAGTTAATATTGGCAATAGTTATTCTAAGTAATTTTATTTTTTCCTATATAATTCAAAATTTTCTAAAATACAAAAAACCAAAACAACAGCAAAAAAAACCAAACCAAACCAAACCAACCAATCAAAAAACCAAGCCCACAGCCTTTCTAAAATAAAAAAATTTTAACAGACCTCTTTAAAACAAAACAAAACAAAACCTAACTGGCTAAGGGCAGGGAGGATACACAGATAAAATGTACGTTTCTAAACTGAGAGCAAGAAATTCCTCTGAATCCTAAAAGAATGCGTCTGGGCAAGACATGAATGAAATGAATGAGTTTGTGCAGTTTGATGTCAAACATAGAGGCCTTGGGCTTGCCAGTTGGAGCAAGAGGAAGAGAGCAGAGAAAACCTGTCATTTCAGAGGGATTTTCAAAGTCTCTGCCCACAGCTGAAGTCTTTATTTGCACACAGCTTGCAAGGTACAGCAGCAGATGGAACTACTCATATCCATCCAGCCTAGCCTACTGCGTTCTAATAGATTCAATGTGTTCACACAGGCTATAAGGAAGAATCTGGAAAATAAGTTACCCTTATTTCACCTTAAGCCTATCTCAGTGAATCTGAGTTCTAACTTGCTGAAGCTTCAGCAGCACCAGGCTTCTGAAGACCCCATTCTAACCATGTGGAATACTTTTTTGTTTGTTTGTTTGTTTGTTTTTTAAAACAAACTGATTTCTACACATATTCTAGGGATGATATTGACTTCCTCATGGCCAAGACTCATACCCTGGTTTTCAGGATCAAGTGTGACATGTGATGGACTTCCACACAATATTGTGGTTATCTATGGTCACTTATACCAGCACACTTGTCCACTACCGCCGGGTGAGGGCCACTAAGGTGGGACTCACTGGGGAAGGACCACTGTGAGCACTCTCCATCGACAAAACAAAACAGGAAAAACCCAGCTCTCTAGTCACCAGAATTTGAGATGACAGAGAAAGAACCTACTCTTGGCCCTAATTACCCATATTTTCCTCCCATAAGAGAACTGGTGAGAAGAGGAAGAGGCCTTCAAGATTTATTACAAGGAAATTTTAATTTAACATATTGCATAATTTATAGTCAAATTTGTTGTTTATAAAAAAATACCTTGGCTTGTCTCAGAGAAGTGACTACACACACCCTGGAATTTTAAAATAAAAAGATGAAAAGAGTCTTTCCACTCTGACTATTGTAATTCTCAAAGGCAAACATTTGTGTTCGTTCTACACATGTTACATCAAAGATAACATGATTTGTGCTGCTGCTTTGAAAAACAGCCTGCGTCTGTAAGCCATTAGCTTTTGTCTTCCTCTTTGACTCTATTGGAAAAAATCCTTGAATGCTTCATGACTCCATTTCTCTAACTGTGGAATGGGGCTAATTCTGCCCTCTACAGTGAGAAATAATTACAGAAAAAGTTCATGATAGCATACAGTTGACAACTTGCTGTTAGCCATAGTGAGGTAACTACTTATACATGGTTTCTTGGAGCACTCTTCTCAACCAAAGGGATGACATCCATCGTACCTCATCAAACTATCTCTTCTATATAGACCTTAACACTTCCCCAACTACAATGATCAAACTGTGAAGATCGAGGTGTCACACAAAGATGACTCTACAAGCACCTCCAAGAGACTTTGGACATACATTTCTTACTCTCTTTTACATATCAAGACTTTGAAACTCATATAATTGGCTCTCTGTGTTTGCTGGTTTTATATCTGTGGATCTCTACCAACTTCAGATTGAAAACAGTCTACAAAAGATAAAATAAATAAACTGAGCATGTGCAGATCTTTTCTGGCCTTTGTTACCCCTAGAGTGTAGCATAACAATGATCTCCATAGTTCTTACACATATTTCACGCTATATGTAATCTAGAAAATACTGCGCCATTTTGTTTAATGGACTAGGGCATACGTGATTTTGGTATCTATCTTAGTTAATTTTCTATTGCTATAATAAAACACCATTAGGGAGAAGAGGGCTTATTTCAGTTTAAAGTGATTTGATAGAACATCAGAGGAGCAGTCCAGACAAAAGCCCCAGGAAGGAACATGGTGGTAGGATGTTAGTTAGAGAGGATGGAGACATGGTGCTTACTGGATTGCTCCTCACAGTTTGCTCGCCCTGCTTTCTTATACACTTTAGGTCCATCCGCTCCAGGAAAGCACCTCGCAGAGTAAGCTGGGTCCTTCCATACTTCCTCAGCTGAGGGCCTGTCTTCCCAGATGACTCCAGCTTGTGTCAAGTTGACAGAATCACACAGAAATGCAGCCACAACATCCTTGGGGTTCCCAGAATTCATTCCTGCTGACTACACTTATGAACAAACGTTAATAACATGAGTAAGCCAGTAGAGAATAAGTTATTTCCCTTGCTCTGCCTTGATCACTCCAGCCTCATTCAGCATGTCAATCTCAGAAAGAATTTGGATTTCCCCTTACTATCTGGACATCGCGGACAAGAAGCAAGACCTGAAATTCATTGTCAGGGCTGCTATATAGATAAAGGTAGACACAAGGTGCCCATCTCCAGGTTAGGGTGATCTTGACAGACGGGAACCCTAAAGTCTCATTTTGCTGACAGTGGCAACCAGATGGTGGGAATACGTTATGGGGCAAGAAGGGAGGACTGTCTTGGAAAGGGGCCAATAGAGAGAGAGACAAAGACAGAGGAAGTGGAATTTGAAGTCAAAGACCTCGCTCAAGTGTGTATTTGGGATATATTCTGCTTTATTAAGTTGTCACAAATGCATTCTTGAGTTGGAATCGCATGTTCCTGTTGTAGGCACCATTTAAAACAAGACCTTACATTTTCATCCAAGTAAGATGTTCAATTTCCTTCTTAATCATCATCATTTCTCCCAAATTTTAATCCCCAAATTCAATTAAACCTACTCCCTGAAGCATTGTTTCTAAGTGAAAATCTGACGATAGATGTGCACATACACTCTGGTCCCAGCCCCGGCACTGTGGATGTCAAGGGGGATGTCATAGCCAAGTTCGTTCCATAGTAAAGTGACCATCCCACCCTCCCCCTTCCTAATACCGGCCAGTCACCTCTGCTTTCTCAAGACAGACAAGTTTAGATCAAATATGGGAACCTTACTAAAAAAGGCCAGCAACGACATTTGAACACAGAGAGGCTGAGATGTGGCAAAAGAAAGATTCTCAAGTCAGGCTGCCCAAGGCACCGTTGAGGATAAAACGTGATGTGAAATGGAAGTTACAATTTAGAAGTCTGGCTGTGTGACTCAGTAGGTCCTGTGACATTTCGAGTGAAGAACGGCAGGTGGGCTCACGGTTCATCTGAGAAGACAGCCCACGTCTCAGATTCACTTGAGAAGGGAGGTGAACTGAGTCCTGGGAGCCACAGAACGCCGAGTTGCCGTGAGGTTTGGGGTTGTACAAAGTATGTTCCGTTCTGCGGCGAAGAAGTGAAGTAGCACCGTGATGAACCTTGGGCAAGCGTGTGAGAAAGTAACAAGAGGCTCTATTAAGGGATCTTACCCTGTGATGAAGTCTGGGTACGAGTCAAATGGGAACTACAAGCTAAGGGTCTTGGTCACGTGAGCCTGGGACTGGCAGGGAGGCCCGGGTTCCTCGGTAAATGAACTTCCAGGGTAGTGAAACTGGACGTAACATGTGCAGCCTTCTCTAGGCAGGGAGGGGTCCTTCCATCTGCCCTTGTCCCTGCCCTTATAGTCTAGGTTTCTATGACTCCAGCATCTGAAGTCAGTGCTCAGTCCGTGCAAATGACCTTATTTTCCACTCCTAGCTTCTTGCCCTCTGATTCAGTTTACACAGGACTCCAAGGCCTAGTACTGTTGTCAAGCCTCAGCCAGGCCTAGGCTGTCTCTTCTAGAAGAGAAGAAAAAAAGCTAAAATGTGACTCGGAAGAAGAAACCTGGGAACGGCACTAGGTTCAAGGCTGACCCGCCCCTGTGGGCTGTAAGTTCTAAATCCGGCTGTAGATGGTTTTAGTGTTGACTTCCAAAGACAAAGCAAGATTTTATAGTTTAGCAGCATGTTGAACGTTTTCAGAAACCTCTCGGGAGAGACAATATCTATGCCCTTCTCAAGCCAGCTGGATCGTAGGCCACCAAAGGCCAAGTCTTCTGATCCCTGCATATCTGTGCTGATTTCATTCTTCCTCTACTCAGGTGTCTGCGGCAGTGGAAAACATTGAAGTCTCTAGTCTGCTCTTCCTCAGCATACAGGCAAGTTGTGATTTTCTTCTCTCTCTAGAAGCGATTTAGGATGTTTTTCTTTCTCTTCTCTCTCCTCTTCTCCTTTCTTTTACTTGCTCTCTTTCCTTTTCTCTCTCTTCCCCCTTCTTTTCCCGTTTCAGTCAGTAAACAAGGAGTCAGAATCCTACTGTTTTGGCATCACTGCGGAGTTTTGAAGTTACAGCAGTTAATTTAAAGCCAAGGTGGAAAAATAACTCAAGATCCTTCAGTTAACTGAAATACTTGGTTTATAAAGTTAATGACTTGCCTTTATCTCTTTTTCACTTGGTATTTATGAATTGGAAGGCACAGTGCTATACCAGACTCCCAGTTTCCTTCATGGTAGCCACAGCTCTAACTGGCAGCAGAAAGCATGGTACCACCCCTTTACTGTGTGGATGGGAACAGGCTGAGTGGGAGATGCCAAGAAAGTCTTCTTTTTCCTCCTTTGAATAATTGGCTACATAATTGCACAATGCTGTGCCCATTAACAGGCATTTGCAAATCAGTTAATTCTAGAAATCTTACCGGATTAAGTTGTCACATGTATGATTACCCAAATGATAATATTCATAGTACAATATATAGACAAGCTTTGAACATAGGGTTGCAAACACCTCAAGTATCCCCCCGCCAACCTGGTGTGTGAGTGAATGTGTGTGTTTGATAAAATATAATAACTGTTCCTTTGCCAAGTGGAGAATGAGAGGACAATATCGAGAAGAAGATCACATAGACCCCGTCCCACCATGCGCTGACAACCATGAGCATCTCTTTGTCCGCTAAGTCTTGTCTCTGAGCTTATGTTGATATTGTATTGTTTCTACCATTTTGTTCCATTTTCATTCTATACAGTCAGGAAAACTGTTCTCTTTTCCCATTAATTTTTTTTTTTTGCAAATACAGTATTTAATGGCTCCTTCATACTTCAACATATGCTTTTATGGAAATTGAATTTATCTAGAGCTATTTTTAGGCTTATAGATTGCTATTACATTCTTCAGTCTTAAGCTTTTTATCCACAAGCATAGCTTAGTTTTCAGCTCACCTTCTATGCACTAATCTAAAATTCCTAGGAGTAACAGGGGCCTTGTCTTGAGGTAACTGTTGTACAGGTGAACTTGTGAAGACCTGCACTTCCTTACTAAGAAGTGGCTGACAAAGAGGACAGCAAACTCCAGACGCATGTGACCTGGTGGCACGAAGTAGGCTCCTGGCTGGCATGGTTCTTGGTGGCACTGTGCTTTATGCCTGACAGTTTCATTCATTCAATTGTTGGTCCCAACAACTTAAGAATTGCTACTTACTCAGAAGTGGATACTAGACATACAATATAGGATAAAACATACCAAAATCTATAAGGAAGCTAATCAAGAAGGAGGACTCTCAGTAAGATGATCAATCCTCACTCAGAAAGACAAAGAGGATGGCCATCAGAAGAGGGAGAAAACAGGGAACAGGACAGGAGCCTACCACAAAGGGCCTCTGAAAGACTCTACCCTGCAGGGTACCAAAGCAGATGCTGAGACTCATAGCCAAACTTTGGGCAGAGTGCTGAGAATTTAATGAAGGAAGGGGGAGATAGAAATACCTGGAAGGGACAGGAGTTCCATAAGGAGAGCAACAGAATCAAAAAATCTGGACATAGGGGTGTTTTCTGAGACTGATACTCCAACCAAGGATCATTTATGAAGATAACCTAGAGCCCCTGCACAGATGTAGCCCACGGCAATTCAGTCTCCAAGTGGGTACCCTAGTAAGGGGAACAGGGATTGTCTCTGACATGAACTCAGTGGCTGGCTCTTTGTTCACTCCCCCTAAGGGGAGCAGCCTTACCAGGCCACAGAGGAAGACAATGCAGCCCCTCCTGATGAGACCTGATTGGCTAGGGTCAGATGGAAGGGGAGGAGGACCTCCCCTATCAGTGGACTGAGGGAGGGGCATGGATGGAGAAGGAGGAGGGAGGGTGGGATTGGAAGGGGAAGAAGGTGAGATACAAAGTGAATAAACTGTGATTAATAAAAATTAAAAAGATATATAAATTTTCAGTCTTATAAATAATGCTGCCAACACATCTCTGTACAGAGAGCTTTCTTGTTTTTAGATTATTTTCTTGGGGTACATTTCTAATAGTGGAATTACAAGAAAAGAAAAATTTTAATCATAAGAATAATTTTTACAGCTATTTGCTTCTTGAGAATTTTTACATGGGATTTTTCTACATAGTTGTTCAAACACCAAAAAACAAAACAAAACAACAACAACAAACAAATAAGAAAACCAAAACCAAGCCAAACTAAAAAAAAACCTCAGACACCAAAAAACACTACAAACCATACTATTTCGGAAGTCATGTTGGAAGAGAACGGTAGCACCAATGTCCATTTTAGACTAGTACTTCTGATGAGTATCCTTAGCCCACCTTACCATACCGAAGAGATGGAAACATGAAAGAGATATTTTCTGTAATCTGCCCTGGAGTCCCCACCTTGACTTGCTGGAGGGCTGTGTGCTATTTGAGAAAGAATTAAGGTAACTATAGATTTTTTTTCCCTTTCAACATTGGACCAAAACAATCAGGTCAAAATAAATTCCATTTTAGATGAAATGAGTGTATTTCTGCTGGTTAGCATTTACAGTGGGGCTGTGAATGAGTCACAAAGGAGAGAAATACATTCTTCTCTCATTGACAAAGCTGGATTGTTCAAGGGGGTTTCTCAACAGAGAGTGAACTTACAATAGGCCACGCCTCCTTGCCCTACATTGATAAAAATCGGTACTTTTGTCTCTGCTACATTCTGAGTGATAGAAAACTAATATTTTATCACTGTCTAGAAGTCTGTATGAGAGTAAATTAAAGAAAATCTAAATATATCATAGAAAATGACTGGCTGCTGGATAACTGGATAAATCAGGAGGTTAAGTCTTGCTCAAAAACATTTATGACCTAAATAAGAGCTAGTGTCTTTGCTTGACTTATTCAAATAAATGGATCTAAAAATCTAGAAAAACCAGTTTGAAAGCTATGCTTGCTCACAAACAGGCCAATGATTATGCCAAAATGTAAACCCAGAATTTTGATATTAGAAAATGCTATGCTGCTATTCTCATTTATTTCCCTTGGTTAGTTTGACACTAAGGGCCCTATGGCTTCATTATGAGATGCCTGTATCTATGTAGATAGATCATCAAGGAGAGGGTTCACCTTAGCTGTGGTTAAATAAGGTTTGGTCTACCTTGGAGGTATATATTATAAGAAAATCTCTTTTTGTGTTTGTGTTTTTCTTTATTTGAAGAAAACTAAGGATGTTGACAATTAATTGAAGACAGTTTCCATATTATAGATTTTGTTTTTAACATAGGCTCTCACTATGTAACTGTGGTTGGTCTTTAACTCAGAGATCTGCCTGTCTCTGCTCCTGAATTCTGGATTAAAGACCATACACCCCCAAGCCTGGAAGGTATAGATTCTTAAAGAAAATGAACTTTTGGGGTTGGAAAGATATTTTGTTGGTTGAGAGCATTTGCTGATCTTTCAGAGGACCCAAGCGTGATTCCCAGCATTCACACGGTGTCTCACAAACCTTGTGTAACTCTAGTTTCCGGGGATCTGACAGCCTCTTCTAAGGCATGTGGGCATTGCACACAGATAAACGTGCAGGTAAACCTAGGACGACCCCTCGGTTCGTGCTGTTGAACATGATTAAGCGATGTCCTCTAACCCTCCTAGTGTAAAAAAGGCAAGCTCTTGAGTCGACAAGTCTCTTCCCGTTGGCTTTTGAGTGTATTGAGGGTTCATTGCACTCCTGACTTCTTTAGCTCATGGGGACAATTCAGTTGGCTCTCTGTGCTTTAATGGCTTTCTGAGTATGAATTCATTTGTGCACATGCTTTGCTGAGAAAGATTAGTTAATGATTAGATATTTCCTTACTCCTGGTAGAATGAGATCAAACAGATCTTTGTTGAAATGGAAACTTCTGATTAAATTTGTGCAACTGGAACCTTGTTAAGGAACACCATCCTCTTTTTCCTTCTCTAGAAATATGACTTTGATGCATTCATGTTCCCATTTTTACATAAGTTTCAATAACTTACACATTCTAATGGAGTTATTTATGATTAAGTGTTTTCTCAACAGGCCTCACAGGACAAGATCTTAGGTAATGAGCTAAATGTTCCCTTTGTGCAGTCCCCTCCGTGGGGCCAGTATGAGAAGAAGCACCACTGAAGTAATTTCAAGGGTATCCTGTGTAGGAGATTATTCAAAGAAGGGGTAGTTTAAGGACAGAACCTGGTCCTTCTTAGATTTCTAGAAGCTGTTTTTCAGCCTGGTGTTTATGCTTTTGCTTACCCTGGTTAATTATACCTCTCCTATGTGTCTCTGGACAGATCCAAGTTTTGACAGGGGCTAGTCCATTCACCTAACCAGTAAAGGGAAGAAAGCAGCTTGTTCATTCCCACTAGGCCTTGTCTGCTGAGAGATAGGAAACTTGAAGTGAACCTGAAGTTTGTACCCCCACACTGGTCACTTTGTTAACACGCCCAATTTCTGAGGTTGAGCCTGCCTTAATACTCGCTATTAATTCAGCCCACCAGTTGACCGAAACCCTTTAATAACCTCCCACAGGAATGCCCCTGCTAGATGCAACCGCTCACTGGCTCGCTTTGAAATTATACAAGGCCTCTCCATAGAAAAGGCTGAGCTCCCAGCAGATATGCTCTTAAAGAAACCGGTTTGAAGAGGAAAAAAAAGAGTATTTCTCTGGCCAAATTCTCTGAGTCTTGCCCTTGCTTTTCTCTCAGCGCTCTTACTGGAACTTGGCTCTGGCTGTCCGTCATCTGAGGACCTTTCAAAACGACCAGGGCATGAGCCCCAGACAACATTTCTTTGGGGGTAGAGTAAGAGACAGAAACACTTAAATTCTTGAAATTTCCCCCAGGCGATCTTGCATGTTAGCGGGGGGCCAAAGACCATCATACTTAGGAGCAAGAAGAAAACCTCCCTGAAAGATGACATAGCCCATACCTTCAAGTCTATCTTGCTATTCTCTGCTGGCCGAGGCTAGACTTTTCAGACCTCCTATCAGAACCAGCAGAATTTAACATCACTCCAACTAAGTATACAGACACCAAAGTGTTCTCTTTCTCATTCTTTCTTTTTTGTTGGTGTTATCTACCGAGGTTAACCTGGCTTGATCAAGCTTGTAAAGAAGATAGAAGAGTCAGCCTAACATGGTGACAGGTTGATAATTAGGTTCACAACACAAGTCACTGCATTTTTCTGGTATCTCTTTTCCATAGCCAAGGGAATTAGAGGCAGAGACTTCATGCTTGTTTCACTGGGGGTGGGTCATGGGAGTGTAGACTTGAAAACTGTAAAGCTCACACATCCTAGAAATTATTACTTACATTTGTACAACACGTTTGTATTCTGAAGTTTAAGAGTGTTCCTTCCATGAGCTAATACTGGAAAATAACATTTTAATATCTATGGATGAAACACGAGCAGACACACAGCACATATTTTTGAGTCATATTTTCCTTCATTTGTTTTCATTTATGCTGATTATAACCTAACCACAAACTCTAGCAATGGGGGAGAATTAAGCCAAAAAAGAAAGCTGGTCTCTTTACTCCAGTCTTTTGCACCCCGGACAAATCTTCAGGTGTCATCACCTGCATTATTAGATGCTTATTGCCTATGACATGTGTCAGGCACCTCAGACTCGACAACGGCACACATCTGAAACCTACCATGAAAGAGTATCACTCTCAAACTGAATATTAAGTTGAATGAATCTGAAATGCCTCTGTAGTGAAGAGTTCCTGATTAACACTGTGGGAAGAAGTGGAGAAACAGTGAAGGTGGTCTGACCGTAGCGACACTTTGACTAACACAATCTTTGGTGAGGAAGTCTTCTGTTGATTAAGAATCATACGGCCCAGAGCAGATTGACTGTGTAGCTACAGGGGAGTATTTACCTTTGAAAAAGTTTCCCAAGTTACTGTCTCTGTGGAAGGTAGATTTGAAGCATGACGACTGTCTTAAAAGTTACAGCCTTTTATTTCTTGTACCCTAATTACCCTCATCTGGAACCACTTCCCACCCTGCACCCTGCCTCTATAATCACACTGAGAAAGTAACTTGTTCTGCACGACTACAACTGTACTCACAGAAAGTATTACCTCATGGTATTGTTAGCATGCTGCTAACTTGTTGCTAGCATAACTGGGAAATGCTCTTCTCTTGATGAAGGGACTTAGGACATCAGCAAGAACCAAGTCATCACTTGAGGACAGTTGAGTAGTGTATAGTCAATCAAGCTAACTAACATGTGTGCATTCTCACATATTTATTTGTGGTAAGAACAATTACATCTGCTTTGAGCAGTTTTCAAGCATAACATCATTAACTACAATCTCTACTTGTCCAATGGCTTTCTTGGAAGAATGGCTTCAATTTCTTCATGGCTAACTTAACCTTGTGGTCAGCCAGATGTTACCATTGTGATATGGGAAGCCCTGTCTCCTTGGCTGTAGGGAGCAAAGTGGGTTTTAAAACCCCCTCCACTGGTGGTGAAGAGAACCCGAAGTTCCCGGTCTCCAAAAATTGTTATATGGAGGATCGTCCATATAAGCGAGGTTCCTGACAGAAAGGTGCAGCAGGTTCTTAAGTGAGGCTGAAGAGAAACAGAACCAAGGTTGAGACTTTCCTCTGTGACTGAGTCCTGGTTTCCATTTTACCAGTGAGATAAAGTCCCAGATGAGGAATGACATCAATGGTCCTGCTGACCATTTAGTTTCTAACGCTCAGGCCTGTGTGTCTTTCTGCTTCATCCTCTATCTTCATGAAATTTAACTATGTATATCCTGCTTTTTCATCTCAAGACACTCCAAAGCAGTTTTTGTTTCTTCTTCCTTCCTTCCTTTCCTTCCTTCTTTCCTCCTTTCTTCTCTTCCTTTCTTCCCTCCTTTCCTCTTTTCTTTCTTTCTTTCTTTCTTTCTTTCTTTCTTTCTTTCTTTCTTTCTTTCTTTCTTTCTTTCTTTCTTTCTTTCTTTCCTTCTTTCTTTCTTTCTGGTGCACCTTAGGCTGCAACAGTATACTCCTTATGTAACCTTTATTATCAGAACCTTTTCTCTAGAAAATCTTCATTGTGTTCCCATAAGAGTTTCACTAAAGCTTGTTTCTCTATGGATGTTGTCTGTTACTAAATTTCACTCCTAATTCAAAACTGAACCGACTTCTTAGAAGAGGCCTAAACAATATTCAGAGCTAATTTGAGCATCGTATCTTAAACATCCTTTGTTTATGAGAAAACAGAGAAGCAAACAGAAGAGTAGAAAGAAAACAAAGTCTCCAGGTTATGGAGCAAATAAACAGTGGCTTCTGAATAACCAGCATAGCCCAGAGGGTCTCAACCTGGGGTCACACCTCTTAGGCTTCTCTATCAGATATTTATGCTATGGTTATAACAGTAGCAATATAGTTATGAAGAAGCAACAAAATAGTCTTACAGTTGGAGATAATCACCACAACATGAGGGACTGTCTTAAGGGGTTATGCCTTTAGGAAGGCTGAGAATCACTGGCACAGGCCTTTGTGATAGCAGAGAGCCACTAGTACAAATTTAACTTTTTTTTGTTTGTTTTATTTTTTTGTTATCAATCATAGGTTAGGTACTTTGCATCCCATGCGTAGCCCCCTCCCTTATTCCC
>CM053767.1:7366069-7380282 GCA_028658305.1 Pachyuromys duprasi
AAGAGGAACCCTCCTCCATTGCTGGTGGGAATGCAAACTTGTACAACCACTCTGGAAATCAATTTAGCGCTTTCTTAGACAATTAGGAATAGTGATTCCTCAAGAGCCAGCTATACCACTCTTAGGCATATATCCAAAAAATGCTCAAGTACACAACAAGGACATTTGCTCAACTATGTTCGTGGCTGCTCTATTTGTAATAGCCAGAACCTGGAAACAACCCAGATGTCCCTCAGTGGAGGAATGGATACAAAAATTGTGGTACTTTTACACAATGGAATACTACTCAGCAATTAAAAAGGAGGAAATCATGAATTTCGCAGGCAAATTTAACTTTTAACATGCACATTGAACCACTTTAATAGCTACCTCCAAAAATACTTTTTTTTCCATTTATTTGATACATTTTTTTTTAAATGATGATCTCTTGGTATCAGTCACCCTGAGACAGGAACCGTGGAGAGATCTGTCTCAAGCTCTGCCTTTCTGAAACACCCCTGAAGGAGGGCTGCCGGACTTCATGAGCCCAGGGCTACGAAGGACTACTTTATATTTGGGGCAGCTTTTCTGACGGCGGGGGTGGGGTGGGGAGAACAGTTCGGCTTTGTAACATTCTCAAATATACCTCCTTCTAACTTCTGCCGGAACAGAGTTCTTTCTTCTGTGTGGAAAGCTCAACGTGTCTTCCAGGAAGGCTTGTGGGTGGACCTCTTTTTTTTTTTAATCTTCCTTTATATGATAAGGCAATCTGGTTCCTTTGGCCTCTGTTCCTCCAGTGAATAATGTGCAGAACTTTGTCCAGACAGATTCTTGCCTTTGGATACAGTTTTGCTATCCATTTTTCTACAACACCCACAGCTCTTCGACTGGATACAGTGTTAGAGGGAAAAGTGTTACCTGCTGTCTTCTGCCTTCACAAACATGATGCATATAAGGTATGGACTATAGGTTTATGTTCTTCAAAAACGTACTCACAACGTGCTGGTGTTTGGAGAGACAGCCTTTGGGTCAAATGGTTGTGAAAGTGGTGTCCTTGTGGTGAGATTAATGTCCTTCTGTATATATCCCTCTTTACATACACTGAGAAGTTTGCCACCTGCAAGCAGAAAGAACCCCTTCACCAGAACCCTGTCTTTCTGGCACTCAGAACTCAAACGTCCAGCCTTCAGAGCTTAGGGGAAAATTCTGTGTTATCATTCAGTCTGCGGTATCTTATGATGGAAGCTCAGACACTAAAATGGCATGCATTTATCACAGTTGAAAATACGTAATTATGTGTTTGGTTAAAAGTCCTATGATTTATTTGACAGAATATTTGGATTTTAAAAATACACACGCATTTGTAAAACTTGCCTGCTTTATGATTTATGATTTTTAGCTTTTAAAGTTATAAGAATGAACATTGAAGCTGTATGAAAAAAATGGTGGAGCAACAGGTGGGATTAGGGAGCTCTGACGTGCAGAAATTTATTTCCCTTTCATCATTTTTGACATTATAATTTATACATATATCTCCTATATTCTGGGTGATGAGTGAACCCACATACCCAGGTTTTGAGGACTTGATATTTGGTTCTGGTTGGAAGGTGCTATTGAGATTTAGGAGGAGGTCCTTAGGTCACTAGGGGATGTCCCCATGAGAGACTGTGTGACCCATACGCTAGGTAGCTTTCCTGGCTCATGTTGTGAGGGATTTACTCTGCTACGTACTTCCAGCTGCTGCTGTCCAGTGCCCTATGAGAGGTCTGTGGCAAAGGGAATCAACTAACCTTGAAATCAGATCTTCAGAATGCTAGGCCAGATACATCTTTTCTATTTATAAATTAATTACCTAAGGTGTTTCACTGTAGTAACTCAAATATATATGTGTCACGTATGTACACATACATACACATACATAATATGTATATATACATGGTAGATATATTTGTAAAAATATGTATATGTATCATATTAATTTACAGTTACTACATACATACCAGTATTTATAACAGGTTTTATTCTTGTTTTCTGCTCAACAAATATTTGTCTTCTTCTCTTTGTCAGGGAATCAAAGTAAGAAAATGGTTGTACTGGAGACAGGTAACTGTCTTTTGTGTTCTTGGAAGAAAAAAGTGTGAGTAGTTTTGTGCTTTAGGAGCAAACATCTCTTGTGATAGATGGGATCTGACCTGTGCACAGTAAGTACTACTATCTAGGGAGTGCTGAAGGAGAGAAGACAGGTCAGGTGGCCTCCATTTGATACAACAGTCACAAATGGAACACACATGTCGGCAGCAACTGAGTCTAATATTAACTCTGCAGGAAATCCCCTAGCCACCAGAGCCAGGAGACACATCATTCCTCTCCCAAGTCAGAGGCCTGGGACCAGGGCACACTACCGCTCAGCACACTCTAGAAGGGCCCTCCAATGGCACAGCATAGCCTTAAAGACATGGCCATCGCCCAAAGGCATCCTTTGAAATTCTGCCTTCCATGCATCTGAGCTGAGAATTCCATACTAACTCGTTTAAGAAGGGCTAAATTCTGTTCTTCCAGGCCTGCTCCTAAGATGTGCCATCTATGTAGCAAGAGCTGTCACAGGTTAAGGATCACTTTGCTGTCAGGGTATGTATAATTTACTCTAGATTCAGGTATAATTTCGAGAGGTGCCTTTACACCTCCCTTCAGTAAGCGAAATCAGTGAGTTAGAGCAGCACAGCTCTTTTCTCGGACAGGATTTTAATCATCTTGTCTTTTCCTATTTGTGCCTAGCCTAGGGCTGGCCTCACAATGGAAATTTTAGACTCTTGTCACAGAGTGTGTCTGGAGTAGGTTGGAAGGAAAAACACAAGTAATCCATTCACAACTAACTTCCTTATATATCCTTTTCTGAAAGATATATATGTATACATATACAAATGTATATATTTTCCTTGACACACAGAGATCATATGAAATACAGGGCTCTGTGTGATAATTCTGATACATATCTAGCTCCTCAGACATTTGCCATGAAAACATGAGGGTGACATCCGTACAGGTTCATAGCGTGAAGGAGATTCAGAAAAACTAAGTAAGTGAAGAACCGGAATCACTTCCTTCTCTCTTCTTCACATCCGTGTTTTTCAGACTGGGCAGATGGCACTGTCCATCCGGCACATACTTAGTGTCAACACATGAACTAAGTCAGGGCACCACATGGCAAGCATAAGCATAATTTAACTTCCTAGTCATGATTCCATTTCAGTTCCGTAAGCAAAGCCAGGCTGAGGTTCCTTACTGTTAGTTTTCTAAAAAGCTTGCTTAATTCAGTGGCTGTTGCATTTTCTGTCTGATTTCCCCCGAATAAATAATAGTAATGAGTTCCACTAACGGCCACTGTTTTGCAGTATTCAGAAGGAACATTTTTGTTCGTTCAGACATCTTCACATAATGAATTGGGAAGAGAGGGCTAGAGAGAAACTGTCACCACCCCAGTTATTAAAATCTCAAAGACGTTTGGTAAACAAGTCAAGATTGTTCACACCTGTCACCAATGAGATGTCCCCAAATACACTTTAAAAAAAATACAAAGCATGTTTGTGCTCTGCAGATTCGGGGACGTGAATGCAGATGTTGAATGGAACTTTGGCTGCAAGGGCTCTTGCAGCAGGAGCGCCCTTCTGTAAAATCCAGGGCTGGAGTCTCTTCTATAGTGACTGTAATTGGATCCCAGGAGCTTTATTAGCAGAGGGATGGGAGGGAGAGGAGAATAACACTGGGTTCCCCAGCAACCAGTGCCACAAACACCTTGCTATAGGAAATCTAGAGATAAAATCATGCTCCCTAGAGCTCATAGGCTCCCGTATGCTTCCAGTGCGGGACTATAAGCTCACACTTCTCAAAGCTGCACGCTTGCCTGTGTTCCACGGAAGGTTCAGGTATTCTGAAGAAGATCCGTTTGAGATCCATGGCAGGCAGTCAAAAGGTAGTTTCCCTCCCTTTCCATAGTCAAAGTCCTCTCAACAGATACAAATACCTTTGAATAGTCTCCCCATGGGTGTCTGACACCTTTGGTGTGCACACTAGATGTGTAGCTGCATGGGTTAAAGATTGTGGGACCTCCCCCGCCCCCCAACAACCCAGGCCATAGCCAAGGCGATTGGTTGCTCGCCACAAACTGACAGTAAGGCCCTATTGCAACACCTTCACAACTCACTGAATATGGACAAGCCAAGCTTGTACCTACCTAGAACCCTCACCTATACTGACTAGTGTGCACGGTACTTGAAGGTACTATATGCTACCAAAGGAGAAAGGTAAGCATCAACCCAGCTACAAACACATCAACCCACAATAAAATACATGAGATACAATAGGACATAATAAGATACAATGAGATACAACAAGCTACAATAACCTACATCTGAGCTACATGAGTGACCCAGCTGTGCAAAGCTTGTGGGAGCAACCAACCACTATTCTGACTGGACTTAGGACCGGCTTTGTAAGATGGAATCCATGTCTGTCACTACTTAGGTAGTCAGGCCACAGACCTAGACAAAAACCAAATACTGCTTTCCGCTGAAGGAACTTAGCAATAAAATAACTCCTAGTGATATTCTGCCATACTCATTGATTTCTGCCTTGCTCAGCTGTCATCAGAGAAGCTTCCTCCTGTAGTAGATGGGAAAAAAATATAAAGACCCACAGGCAGATGTTATACAGAGAAAAAGAGACCTTGGAACATTCAACCCTAAGTGGAATGTCTCTATCAAATCTCTCCCCTCAGGGCTCAAGGAACCATGGAGAAGAGAAAGCAGAAAGATTGTAAAAGCCAGGGGGGATGGAAGACACTAGAAAACAAAGCCTTATGGACACACTGGGACTGACATGAGAATTCACAGGGACTGTGGAGCATGCACAGGGCCTGCACAGGCCTACGCCAGGTAGGGTTCCAGCACTGAGAGGGGAGGTGGGTACAAGCCCCTGTTCCCAACCAAGAAGCTGTCTCTGATTGAGAACCACTTGTAAGTGAAAACTTGGTTTTCTTCAATGGAGTCTCACTAGGTGTACAAATCACATTTGAGGGCAGGCCCCAGGAGCAACATGGATGGTCAATACAAAACAAGCTCAATGGTACTTTTGCAGGCTTTCCTTTCTTGCTTTGTGTGCACGTTAAAAGAATAAAACCTTACAGATACTTTGCTTGTATACTGTGGTTTCCAATTTTGAGTCCTTATAGGATTTTGTACTTTGTGTCAATATGTGTTGCTTGTGTCTTTTGTGTCTTTTTTTTCTGTTTGCTTGTTTGTTTTGTACTCTTCTGGTTTGTTTATCTGTATTTTATCTTATTTTAACTTATACTACTACTATTGTTTGTTTTCTAATGAGAGAAAGCAAAAGAAGGTGCAAATTTGGGTCAGTGGGGAGATGGGAGGATCTGAGAAGAGTTGAGGGAAGAGAAGCCATAATCAAAATATATTGTATGGAAAAAAATCTATTTTTAATAAGAATTAAAAATAGAAATATTTTTTAAAAATCTTGTGAAGTTCCAAAGATACCACTTGATTTTAAGATTTTATATATGTATATTATTTATTATATATATTATCTATCATCTATCTACTATCATCTATATATCTATCTACCTATCTATATATCTATCTACCTATCATCTAATCTATATCTATGATGAGTTTTCAGATCTTTCTAAGTCCCTGCCCATTGGCTTTCAGATTTATGTAGCAAAAAAAATGGTAGAAAGTTTTGAATTCCTGAAGAAGCCACAGCTCTGGACAGTCCAGAAAGCTCTAGTCATCTATCTTTTCTAGTATCATAAAGTTTCCATCAGTTTGGGCCAGCTTAAGCAGAAGGACAGATAGCACAAAGGGACCGTGGGGCTTTAGGGGAAATGGCTATTTGGAGAGTTTTTTAACTCCCAGTGGGGACTTTCCTCTGGATTTATGAAACATACAGTAACCTGATACCCCCTTTCCTTTGGAGAATAGTCACAGAGAGAAATGCACACATAGTCAGAGGGTAAAGATGCTTAAAAGATCTTAACCTAATAGCAAAAAAGCAGGTGAAAGGAAGGGGTTAATTTCACTCCCGTATACCGTGTGGTGTGTGTGTGTGTGTGTGTGTGTATGAATGTGCTGCTAGGTTGGAGATAGACAGGTAGGGTCATAGAAAGAGGAGGCTCCAATTTTGTGTGGACACCAGACCCCTTATCTCAATGCACCCTCACAAGGACTATTTTCATCCAGCAATCCAAAAATGCGGGTTTATAACCACAATATGGAATCCTCTCTACTTTTCTCTTATTAATCATCATTTGGCTTTCTATATGAACATTATGCATATATGTTATATATACGAAAAACTCTAGGATAAATTTGTATAAGACCCACCACATGCCCACAGGGGCACATTGTTAGTTGGTATTTTTAATTGGAAGGTTAAGATGAGCTTTTGTTAACCAATGTCTGCAACTAGGTAAAATTAACTGCTCAAGCTGAAAATGTCTGTCTCTCTTAGATTAGATGAAAATCCTTTGAAAGATTAACAAAGAGATGAGATATGAGCTAGGAAGTTCAAAATCAGCCTAAATATGTGCTACCTTGTGAATGACATTAGTATAGTTTTTGTTTTTGTTTTAATTAGGAACCTTCAATTTACTTCCAAGCCCTGCGATAAATAACTTTGATGTCTTAGGCAGGGACGCTGGTATGCGTCATTCTTAACTCAAGCTGGCTTTGTTATCAACAGCCCTGGCTGATGAGAAATCTTCCTGCCATTGTACTCTTATTCAAAGCGTTCCTCTTTCCCCCGTTCGGGCTGGCCTTAGGTGGATGAAAGAATTGCCAAATACACACTGTTAGGAGCGTCTGCTTCCAAGAAAGAGAGCCCAAGCTGATTTGCTTCATCTCTGTCTCCAACGGTTTGCAGTACACGGAGGAAGTCTGTTCTGCAAGAGGTTACAATCAGTGGGACTTCATGCTCCTGGCGTGGCCAGTAAGCCAACCCATATGGGAAATGAAGAAACCTGGGTAAACACTGAGTCTCCCCTGGCAGCAACCTCACTTGCCAAGATTTTCATGCCACTGGCTACACAAGGCAACAAAGTCCTGAAGCATTATGGATTCTGGGAGTTGCTACAAAAGATCAACACCTTTTCATCTTTACTAGTCAGTGAAGCTTTGCATTTCCACAGAGGATCACTAGTTTGTGGAGCGTTAGAGAAATGCCTAAAGGATATTTGGAAAGAATTTTTATTGAAATGCTTATGTTAGGGAGAGTTTCTCACTTAGAAAACTTTAATGCCATGGCCAACTTATTTAAATTGGACTTAAAACAACTTTTGCCGACTTTAAAACAAATTGAGTAACAAGGGTATTGCTGTACCCTTATGTCATCGAGAGAATCCAGGTGCCCTGCGCTGCCCACACTAACTAAAGCTGCTTTCGCAGAATGTGGGTAGCATTTCTTATGAAAAGTGTCAACTGATATCACACTCATCAAAACATAATTTTGAATGCATAGGCTTCATTTCACGTTTAATACACAGATGGTTTTACATAGGGCATAGATGGGTCTCTTCGATCATCCTCTGTGATGGTTCATGGTCTTAATGAAACAGGATCGAGAATCGCTATAAAAACAGATTTCTGGCATGTCTGTGAGGAAGCAGGCTAGGTTAACCGAGGTAGATGGCCCACTATAGCTGTAGACGGCAGAGTTCTGTGGGACTGCATCCTGGGCTGATTAAAGGAGAGAATGTGGATTGCGCAACAGCATCCATTGCTTTTTGCTTACCGACTTTGGATGCCGTGCACACAGCTGTCTCACTCTCCCACAGCCATGGCCTCCCTGCCATGATGGACTGGTTCCTCAGATGAGCCAGAGCAAACCCTTCTTACCTCAGGTTGTTCATCTTAGGTCACAGCAGTGCCACAGTAACCGGCAAACTCCACTAAGTTCCGAATCCCCTCAGTCCACGGGAGTTATGGCTAAGCAATGACTCACCATTGCAACCAGAATCCACGGCTCCCTCAGACCTCCTGTAAGCTTGCACTCTTAACCGTGACACTGCAGGACAGCGGGCGCAATGTCTGTCTGTTCTGTCATTAACATTTTAAAATTTTACTTGAATAATCAAAATCCTTCCATTCCATATTTATTTCTTTAGGTATACAACATGCGTTCTCAAAGGAAAACCTACAAATGTTTCATAGTTGTGATTAAAAGAAGTGATAAGCATCCAGGAGGCAGAAGAAGGGCACAGAATGGCACCTGTTACATTTGTCACAGGAAAAAAACAAAACCTTATCAGGTCTGGGAAGTATGCCAACCTGTCTCCTATGACTTGCCACATTTGATTTACAGAGCAGCAAAGGTAGTGTCAACTGGATACTCATTAAAATGTATTCTTCCTGGCTTCATCCTAGGTGTAACCAAATTTTGCATTGAAATAAGATAATCAGGTGGTTTGTATGCATGTTACATTTTGAGAAATACATGTCTCCAACACTGAGTTTCTCCAAGCCTTGGCTGTGTACTACAGCAACTGCCTCCTGGCTGTGTCTGATTGGATGGGTGATGCCCCCTGAAAGTTGGGCCAACTGGATTCTCTTCCCATACTTACCATTTGGCTGTGTTAGGGAGTGGAGGAAAGAGAGGGAAAAAGAGACAGACACAGAGGTGGAAATGTGGCCATAGAGTCCAAGGCTGTTTGCAGAGGGAAAAGCAAACGATGCAGATGTCTAAAGATGCAGAGGCAAGCTCTCTGCTTCTTTCTTTTAGCTCCTTCCTAAGTCTGGGCAAGACATTTACTGAACCTGAATTGCATAAAACAATATAATTAATTGTATAATTAATCCCTCCTTTGTGCTTAAGTCAGCTTGGCGGTGAGCTTGAGACCTGGGACGGGCTTTATATCCAAATACAGATGACGAGAATGGGATCTAGAGAGCAGGGGTCAGGAGACAGCGCAGTACATCTGCCTGGTTCAGGAGGCTCAGGTGTGAGTGTGCCCACCCTGCGCTCCGGGGACCTTGCTTCTCAGTCCATCATGCTGCGCCGTCACGCTCTCCTCTTGCAATTCTGCTCTCATTTAGGGGTACCTTGGAAGTCTTCTGAGTTGGTCAGTTTTTATTCCTAACCATTGCCGTTCTACTCCCTCCCTTCATTTCCTACTACTCCAGGTTCTAGAAACTGATCATGTTCCACAGAGAATCAATTTATCGCTGTCCCTGCCTGATCCCCATCTGTGTAGACTACTTTGTCTCTCAGGTTAGAAGACTTATCCCAACCTCCCACGAGGCTTTGGAGGGTACTCTCATGTCATTGGGGAAACGATCTGTGTGATGGCAAGGTAGAGGTCCTTAAATGTTAAAAAAGCCAACCTGATCCACTGGTACGAGACCCTGAAGTCTCTTCAAGTTTCTCTGGTGGAGCTGGAGCCATGATGAATCCTAAAAGATGCCAAGAGGATCCAGGTTCCAAACTAACTTCCTTCCCTCCTATTTTTCTGTGACCATACTGTATGTCCACCATTCTCACATGTTCAGAGTGGGATCCCTAGATCCATGACCCTGTGAACATGCTCGGTGTCTCCTAGGAGCTCCTCCCCCTCCCCCACCCTCCTACCTCCTGTATACCAAGAGGTTGGTTATAAATCTTATCTCAACCAGAAACCTGGTGACACAACCACTTTACATCAGATAGAGTAGGTTGGTGGCTTCTTGCTGCAAGGGCCAGTTCTGCCCTGGGTAGACCTCACCTCACCCCAACCCCCATACTGACACAACAATAGTGACGAGCAGCTTCCAAGCCTCCTCACAACACAGAATTCTGAAGATAGATTGTCCTCCCCTCATACATGAACATCCTTACAGAGACAAAGGGCTGGGTGAAACTCCCAGAGCCCTTTTCTGCTGCGCACGTGTAGATATAGAGCATGAGTTTTCCCGTGGGTGGAAAGTGTCTGACTTATCACATGGGTAAACCAGCAAGAAGTTCAAAGCAGGAATGTGCAGGCTCATGTCTCCAAAGGCATTACCTACTATCTGAGATCTTCTAGACCGAATAAAGGAATTGCGTGACAAGAGTAAGAAAAATATAAAGAGAAAATTAAAGAAAAAAAAATTAGGAGAATTAGCCAAACAGCCCCAGGGAAAGGAATCACACAGAGGTTCTGACATATTTCTTGGCATTTGTTACTTATTGAAAGATAGGTTCAGGGGCTGCAGGTGTGGCTTTATTAGAAAAGCTACTTGCTGTTCAGTCGTGTAGATCCCTAGTTCAGTCCTTAGCACCCACAGAAAACAAACAAAAACTGGGTATGGTGTGTGGTGTCACTGCCATAATCCCGTGCTGTAGAGGAGGGACAGAAGCATTTCTGGTGCTGCTGGGCAGCCAGTCTAGTTGAATCAGTGATATTCAGGATCAGTGAGGATCATAGTACTCAAAAAAGTACTATGGAGAACAGATGGGGGAGAATTCAGATGACCTTGTCTTTTGGCCCCTGAACACACACACACACACACACACACATACACACACACAGGTATATATCCAAGCACCCCTCCCCAACATGTTCAGTGATCTCATTTTACTGTTTAGGCTCTATAAGGTGCCATTTGGTAGAATGTTCTGGAATCTGGACAAAGGTGCCATACGAGTCCTTGCTGTCTGAAGTACAAAAAAAAAAAAAAAAAAGGATGGTAAGCGGTCTCCCCTTTGTCTACTTTGAGATGGCTTCCTCCTCACTCTGCTAGCAGCATCCTGTGGTTTCAGTATCTCCCTAGGGGGAGGTATGACTCTGAGCTCCCCACAGTGATCATTGGGGAAGGATAAAATTGGTCCCTTAGGGCCATTATGTGGTCCGAGAGCCCCCTATGACGACTAGAAGGTGCTTATACCTCTCTCTGCTCCCGCCTTTTCCCCAGGTGACCTAGGAAGCAAATCTCAAGTTACAGAGAAAGCTACTTCTGGGATAGGGAATAGAAGTTCAAAAGAAGTTTATTCTCAGTGTCTGAGGATCCTTGATTGAAGTCCTTCTATGGAATTATGTACCCCCTCTGCCTTCAAGTTCCTTTTTAACTAGTTTGATTATTTAGGATCTAGCACATGGGCCATTTTCAAGGAGCCACTGTAAATTCCTCTAATGTCTGCTGTAGGTTTGGCAAGTAGGACTACCATTTCTGGGTTCTTGGAGGTTACCATTTGTTTTCTGTAGGAAGTCTTCATTTATGGGGTTCCCAAGGTTACCAAACCCTGTCTCCTGAGGTACCCACTGCTCTACTGGGTTGGTGATGTCTCCTCTAGTTCACTAGTGTCTCCCTACTGGAGTGAGCCCAGGTAAGGCTCATGTCTCAACACCCCTAGTCCTGCTCATGACACTAAACAAAGCCTCTTCCATCCCCAGTGTGGATTTTTATCAATTCTCTTGATCTGTGTTGTTCTCCATTTTTGTCCCATCCACAGCTTTTTAGTCTTGTATCTCACTTACTCTGTGTTCATTTGGGAATCTTGTTCCTTTCAACTATCTTTACTATTTCCTTATCCTAATTTTGGGTCCCCACCACCCCATTGTAAGGAAATGATGCCAGGCTCTCCCCTTCCACAGAGAAATTCAAAGTCCACACCTTTTTGTCTGTGACTGCTTTGAATTAGAATATGGCTCCATGGGAGGCAGGGGGCAAGGGGGCTGAATGTGGGATTGTAGGCTTTTTCTCTGAAGGATTCAGGCTCTCTAGGCACTTTCCTCATGGCTCAGGCCTTGGCTGGTAAAAGAGAGTCCTGCCTGTCACCTCTTTCTGCATGTGAAAAGGCAGGAAGGTGATCTAGGAAAGCGGGGAAGGAAGTTTTGGCACTCCAGCAATCCCTGCTGATAATCACCAAAGCAGAGGTTGTGCAATGGTGCCCTTGGCTGCATTATATTTAAAAGAGAGACTAAGCAGATCAGTAGTCAACATTTATAGGGCAGCAAGTTTTTGTACATATATCATAATTTCCAGCTCTCCTTGAAGAAACGTGGTGGAGTTGGCCACACAGAGCCTGCATCCTCTCATGGCATCTGTGACAGTGATGGCAGCTGAGAAGCAGCTGCCAGGGATGGGCCAGGCAGCAATCCAGGCCCCACACCACCAACTCAGCCCCATTCCCTCTTACACATCACCTTTCTGGCCTCTGGAGACATTTGGGCATCTCATCTCCAGAGGAAGCCAGAGAGGACATTTGGAAATGTACAAATCCACTCAATAAGTCATGTGGAAAGGGCCTGGAAACAGTAAAGCCTTGACAAATGTTTATTGAACTGATGTGGTTTGGAATTTCAACAAGGTGAGAGGAGTCTGGACTTTCAAGATCATGGTGATTGTGAAGATGGTTACAAACCTTGATTAGTAGATAAAATACAGGAGGCACCTGTCATACACTCCTGACATGGAGAATGTTCTTTCTAAGAGTTGAGTGCCTGCTTATTTTTATCAGACAATGTATATATGCTTCATAATCATCCAAGTGGTAAAAAGAAAAATTGCGTATCACATTGAATATTTTCAAGTTTGTCCTGTTTGAACCACTTTTGGGAGAAATGCTTTTTCTTCTGCCTGAACCATTTCAATTCTAGAATGCCACTCATCAATACTTCCTGGTGCAATTGGTTGGTTATTTCTCCAGATTATTGTTGTAGGGCATGCATAGTACATGCATAAAAAGAAAATAGGAGTCTAATATTTTTAACATACACAGAATGAAGTAAAATATATATGTACATATGAAATTCATAGTATTTAAAATATACTGTTTTGCCAGGCATACTAGCACAAACTTGTTATTTCAGTATTTGAGAGGCTGAGAGTTCAAAGCTAGCCTGGACTACACAGGAAATGTCAGTCCAGTCAGACCTATCCAACAAGACTCTGTTCTGAAAACAAGAAACCCTTCTCTGAAAACAAGACAATGGGGGAATGGAAGCGTGTCTGTGTGTGTGTGTGTCTGTGTGTGTCTGTGTGTGTCTGTGGGTAGGACTGGGAGGAGAGGAGAGAGGGGGTCTGCTATCAGGCTGTAAAGTGAATAAAAAAAAGAAACCTGACAAAACAACAAATTAAAATATTATACGTGAGGGTCAATGAAAAAATGCAGCAGCAGCACACAGGTATGTGCAATCATACATGTGCAGTAAGCATTATCTGTTGTTATAGATGGCCAGTGAACAGTTAGCAGTGACTAGACTTCTCTTGGCCCCTAAAAACCACATACCTTGAATATGACATTACCAAGATGTAAGTAACAGTCTAATTTTGTTCACTGAATAATGTCACTTACTACTTATATAAATTAGATAATTTTAAAAGCTCAGCAAAGGGGCAGAGATATTCCTTAGACATGAAGAATGAATTATCTTCCTGATCCTATCAGTGGACATGCAAACAGCCAAGGCATCATGTAGAGCTGTGAGTCTCTAAGTGGTAATTGCTCTCCTCTAGACAATTAGAGTGTTATTATTGGGTTACTCTGGGTATTTATCCAAATAAATTAAAATCAAGATCTTGAAGATATAGTAACAGTTCTATGTTTATGAAAAGACTATTTATATATAATAGTGAAGATGTAGAAAGATCCCAATTGCCCATTGATAAAAGAATGGATAAAGAAAGCATATTCGTATAATAGACTGATAGCCTTTAGAAAGAAAGATACGCTGCATTATACTGTAATATAGTTGAATGCTGAGGACATGATACTAAGCAAAATAGAATAGACAAGTGGTGCACAAGTTCGTTTACATGAGTTATTTAAAACAGTCAAAATTATAAATCCAGAGAATGAAGTACAAGGTGCTAAGGCCTGGGGAAAAAGTGATAAAAGGAGTTTTAATCAATAGGAATATGATTTCAGTCAAATAAAAAGTACATCTTTAGAGATCTTCTGTGTAGCATTGTTCCTAGAGTCAACAGTACCTCATTTTATGCTAAACATTTATTTAAAAGGATAGGTTGGCTAGGTGTGATGGTGTATGCCTGTTCTCCCTGCACTTAAGGAGGCAGAGGCAGGTGTCTCTGTGAGTTTGAGGCCAGCCTGGTCTACAAAGCGAGTCCAGGACAGCCAAGGCTACACAGAGAAACCCTGCCTCAAAAAAACAAAAAAGAAAAAAAAAAGGATAGATTGACTCCTATTCTGATCACAATGAGATAAATGCAAATAAATTAGAATGTTACAAAATACTATAATTTTATTATCTA
>CM053767.1:7380382-7455383 GCA_028658305.1 Pachyuromys duprasi
AATTTGTCCATCACCAATGGCAAGAAAAAAACAAAAGTAAAAACAAAACCCCTTTTGGTTATTTCAGTGAGATGCATAATTTGAAACAGCCCTGGTAGCTGGGATGGGTTGGTTCTGAACAACTGTATGCTGATTTATAGCATAGACACTAAACTTATTATTTTTTAAATAAAAATTCCTGGAAAAAAATGGTAGTTCCTGTCTAAACAGTTCTAAGAAACATAAAGCAATGTGTTTGGGGGGGGAGGGAAGGGGGAGAGGAACCAGGGAGGATTAGTGAATAAAATCACTAACTTCAAAGGTTTCCATCTTGTTTTCATACAACCTAAATAAGATTATGATGTGATTTATGCTACCACAACCTTCCGTTGCTTCCCACTTTAAATAAGAGTATGGTTATAATTAAGATCATATGAACTTAGATGTTCCAACCTCTGAAAAATAAAAGGGGTGATTTGATGATTGCCAAGCAGACCCTCAAATATCCTTATAACATGAAGGCCCAAGAGCCTCAAGTGGGAAGCCGAGGGTGTCTGTCCCAGGTGTTGCTTTCCCTACCAAGGCTGAAATGGCAGCAGCAGGAGCAACAGTGTCAAACAAGTGTCCAGGCTAATGCTCCCTAAAGTTGTATCCTTTGAGAAGAACTTTACTTTAGTTGGACTCCTGGCATCCTGCCTGGTGGACGAGGTGCCAAGGTGGACTGTATTTCTATTCACGATGTGGACACTAAGGCCTTGCATCTAAATTCTTGTCCAACAGTGGTGTTGATTTTGTTTTCTTGGCTGAGACTCATGATCCTTCTGCTTCCAGAGTGATAGGATAATAGATGACTTCGACCATCCCCAGCTCATCTCCCGGCACTGAGGAATGAGCTTTGGGCCTTACACATGCTAAACAACCACTCTATCAGCTGTTTTTGTTTGTTTATTTGTTTTTGGTGGTTTTTATTTTAGATTTTGAGATAGACTTTTGCTGTGTTGTTCAGGCCACCTTGAACTTGCCCCCCTCGGTCTCCAGAGTAGCTGGTGTCAAGGGCTATGCCACCTGACCTGGCTCCACTGGTCTCTTTAACACTCTGAGGTTTCAGTCTCAGGAAAGACCCCTGGGCCCAGATTTTTTGGTTCTGTTGCTCTCCTTGTGGAACTCCAGACCCTTCTAGGTCTTTCTATTTCTCACTTCTTTCATAAAATTCCCTGCACTCTGCCCAAAGTTTGGCTATGAGTCTTAGCATCTGCTTTGATACCCTGCTGGGTAGAGTCTTTCAGAGGCCCTCTGTGGTAGGCTCCTGTCCTGTTCCTTGTTTTCACCTTCTTCCTATGTCTATCTTACCCAGGGTCTTCCTTCTTGCTTAGCTTCTTTAGGCATACAGATTTTAATATGATTATCCATATTATATGTCTAATATCCACTTATAAGTGAGTATATACCATATGTGTCTTTCTGCTTCTGGGATACCTCACTCAGGATGATCTTTTTGAGTTCCCACCATTTGCCGGCAAATTTCACAACTTCTTTGTTTTTAATTGTTGACTAGTATTCCACTGTGTAAATATACCACAATTCCTGTATCCATTCCTTGGTTGAGGGACATCTGGGTGGTTTTCAGGTTCTGGCTATTACAAATAAAACTGCTACAAACATGGTTGAGCAAAGTCTTTGTTGTATACTTGAGCATATTTTGGATATATGCCTAGGAGTGGTATAGCTGGATCTTGAGGTATCACTATTCCTAATTATCTGAGAAAGCAACCAAGGACCATGCATGGAAATAACCTAGAACCCCTGCACAGATATAGCCCATGGTAGCGCAGTCTCCAAATGGGCTTCCTAGTAAGGGGAACAGGAATGGTCTCTGACATGACAGTGGCTGGCTCTTTGATTGCCTCCCTCTGAGGGGGGAGCAGCCTTACCAGACCACAGAGGAAGACAATGCAGCCAGTCCTGATGATACCTGATTGGCTAAGGTCAGATGGAAGGGGAGGAGTACCTACCCTATCAGTGGACTTGGAGAGGGACATAGGAGATGAGGGAAGAAGGGTGGGATTGGGAGAGGATGAGGGAGTGAGCTACAGTTGGGATACAAAGTGAATAAATTGTAATAAATAAAAAATTATATTAAAAAAGAAGAAAAACCACGCTGAGGTTTCTATGCATGCCCATGCTGTTCTCTCTCTCTGAGGAGCCCCTTCCTCAGATCAATGGCTCCAAAAGAGGACCAAACCCAACTACTGCACAGGGCTCCTCCACACCCTTAGATCAAAGTAGTAGGGAAAAAGAGAAAGGAATCTGTACCAAGCACATGTCACTTCTTTTTTGTCATATCTAGCTAAACAATATGCAGGGCAATTATTTTATAACGTCTACATTTGCATTAGGTATTAGAAGCAGCATGGAAATGATTTAAAGCAGAAAGCTGAGCACTGTGCAGACACTATATTGCTTTATGTAAGGGACTTGAACATCTGCAGATTTTAGTGTCCTTGAGGTCAGGAAACCAATGCCCCAAGAATATTGAAGGAAGGTTGGATGCATCAGTGTGTCCGCGTTTCTATGAAGGACACCAACCACATTGGTCAAGGGCATACTCCCAACTCTAACTTAGTTACCAGTGATCGACGTTACTGCCAAATAAGATCACATTGTGAGGTACTAGGTTAGGACTTTAATTAGTGACTCTCAAGGGAACGCAATTCAACCCACAACACCCACCTCCTCTGTTGCCATGGCACCTTCTGCCCTTCATTAGCGACAGCACCTTCTATTCATTTGCTTAGGCCAAAAATTCATGGCTTTCTCTTTTCCTCTGTTTTATATCTCATCCAATGTCGAGAATTATCAGCGATGCCTTCAAAATGTTGCCTGAAGCCAAGCTTCTCACCACCCTACAAGCATCTTCCAAGGCCAAGCCACTAATTTCCTGCCGAGACTAATATCACCGTTCCTTTCCAGTGCCCACATGGAATCTGTTTTCCACATAGGAGCAAGTGTGATCTTTTAAAAAGATAAGCCAGGCTGTTCTCTCTTCAAAACACTGTGTTTAGAACAGAACCCGAATGCTACAACGCGATGAAGGGACTAGCTAATCAGAATGTAGTGTGGAGACCGGTATATCAGATCACGAGGCCCTTGTTAGAGATAACATAATCTTGGTCTCTGCTTCAAACTGAGTGAACCAGAGCGAGCACTTCAGTAGTTTCCCCATGTGACTCATGTGCAGGTTAAAGTTTGAGAGGAGTGGCCGAGAGGGCGCTTCATGATCCTGGCCATCTTTGGACTCCTCTTTTACCGAGGTTCCCTGCAATCCCTTTGCCTGTCTGGCTCCCTGCTTGGTTCCCTTCTTCATCAAGCTTTCCACCTGGAAGGCCGTCTTTCCAGAGGTTACGCTCCCCACCGTGCGGTCCTCCGGCCCTTCCCCTGCTCTGTCTTCCTAGCTAGTCTTCATGCCTACTTAATATCAAGCTTGTATTTGTCTAATTTTTAAACTCCACAAGCGCAACATAAATGTCATAAAATTTAGGAGATCCTGTTTACTTCATGCACAGCTATTCGTTCCCTCAAGGCACAATAAGTATTTGAACTTTTCATACAAGATAAACTTTCCCCTTGCAGGTTCAATTGTTTTTTTTTTGTAGAAAAAGGCTCTTAGGCCATTGCTGACTATAACAGGGCATTTTCCTAGTTAAATACTGTCTCCATAATTTCCCACCAGGCTTGTTTTCTCTATCTACCTCCTCCTTTTAAGCCTTGGAACAGCCAGGGGGTTCTTCATCATTCTACAGTGCGTTAACAGAAGCCGAGAGTGAGCTGGGGAGTAGCACCAACTGAATTTTATAAAAGAGCCTAAATGCCATGTAATGATGTTCTGGGCAAGGGCCTTTTCTTTTTTTGTACAAGAGCTCATTTCTTTTGTTGTGTGGCAGGAAGAGCTTCTGGACTTGAAGTTCTTCATATTAAAGAAAAATGAGTTTGAAACTTCAGCATTGCTTATAAGAGCGTGGCAGTAAGTTCCAGCCAGATGGTGGCAACATTTCAGGCCTGAGGAGTCAGCAGCCTTATCTCAGATCTGTGAGGCCTTTTGCTCTCTAACGAGCCAAGGAAGATTCTGAATGTGATTGTGTGCCAAGGAGCCCGGGCAGCTCCCCTTATAGAGACACAGCTGTTCAAAGCTTTTCTCATAAACAGACAGACAGACAGACAGACAGACAGACAGACAGACAGACAGACACACACACACACTCATACTCACACATATATACATACACACACAACCTACATCCCCACCACACAATACACCCCACATACACACAGAGAGACACCACATGCACACACAGATACCACACTACACACACTAAACATACACACACATAGACACCACACACACATACACAGACATACAGACACCCCCCATAACACACACACACACACACATACATAACACACACCACAGAATGTTACACACACATACACACAGGACAAATTAAGATGCTTAAGTATGTTTCATTATGAATCTCTGTCCACTTCAGTGTTGCTAAAACCGGGTCGTCTCTCCATCAGCCACTGAGTTCTTGGGGAATGCAGAACACTTCTATGACTTGGTTTTCTTTTCCTGGTTTCCTAGCCTGGGCATTTAATCATTTTTTTCTTTGTCATTTCTACCATAACCTTTTTAGTCTCTTTATCCCAGTTTTTATTCTATCAAGAGCCTCATTACAACGTCAAGATTTTGTGTTTTTTTTTTGGGGGGGTGGGTTGTTTTAGGGAAACTAGATAAGCCAAATAATTCAGAATCCAGAATTATTGAGGACAGTTTTAGGCATCATCCTAAAACATTCAATAGGAAGTGAATTGCACAGTTGTTTGCTGCCTGAAACTGCTCCTTTCTTACATCCATTTACAGAGAGGGTGCTGCACCTGACACATGTCACAGACTGCAGGACTAACTCCTTCATGGAACGATCTTAGCAGTGCCAAAGCTGATGTTCTGGTGCTTGCAATGTGTTCAATCGCCTTTCACTGAACGCAAGCTAAAGGAAGCTTAGCCCATGCAACTGTCTAGCTCTCCAGTTCTTTATATCCTGGATGTATATAAAGACCTAGTCTTTATATGTTGGATATCGACCTGGAAACCATCAGGCAGAATGGGGAGATGTCATGCATGGTACTTGAGGCCTAAGAATACTATTTTTACTGAGCAATGGCTCTGAAGCACAGAAGAAATAACACGAGCAATTTTATTACTACTTCTTGTCAAAATTGCTGTTTTATTATTGGATACTGTTAATCTCTGAGACTGTCTCATGCATGAGTTCAGCTTTGTCATGGGCATGTTTAGGAAGCAGCATAGTGTGTATAGAAGGTTCGGCATTGTCTTAACTTTTGGATAGCTATTAAGATGTCTTGACTGTACCCCTCACAGATAAGATGGACGATTGGCCATTCCACCTCTTAAGTGCTATAGTTCTGATTTACTTCCCTTTAAGGCTTAATGTTCATTCACCCCATCTCCATATCCCAGCAAATCTAAATGTAAAGTTTCATTCTGTTTTTTCTGCTGCCTGCGTGAGCATGCACTCTTTATTTCTGTTGGACATGTCTATCCTTGTCAGAATAGACTGCTCCGCTATGGAATCTAAACGCTGAAAAAATTAGGCATAGATCCCAAAGAAAATATAAAAGATATTTATTCTTAATTTAAAATTACCCCAAAGAAATCTTAACGTACTACTGCCATTCACGATGATAATCGAACTAAGTGAGACCCCAGTACTTTTGAAAGTCATTGGATTCACTCTCAATGTTCTAGTTTACTTTTAAAATGGACACGGAAAACCCTTCTTACTTGAAAACAAGTGGCTTGCTGGAAGGGCCACAGTACATTTTACTGTGCTGTAAGTAAACAATGAATGGGATGGTAGAGCCTGAACAAAGACTGGCCTGTCTCTTTTCACAGAGCAGAGCTCTGCACCAGGGTCCTGTCCCCAAACAACCTTTCAGCGCTCTTCTGAACGCGGCCGACCTCAACTGCACACGACTCTCAGCTCTTTCCCGACTTCTCTTATTAACCCCGTTATACTTTTTGTTGTTTTTGAAGTTACCAGCAGGACTTCACTATCTTCACTTTTTGTTGTTGTTGTTACAATCATGATATATTCTGAAGGTACGAAAGCTGCAGACTGAAGAGCAAATGAGTTGAATCAAAGAGTGATTTTTTTTTTCCTACCACCCAAAATTGTCTATGCCTGCATATATCTACCACCACAGGCACCCGGGAGAATCTGCTGTGGTGATAGGTGTTTTCTACCAGCAGGCTCTCCCTCTGCTGTTTGTGATACAGTTTAGGACACATGAAACCATTAAGTAGTCTCCTCTGAGTACCAACAGTAAACTCCTTGGTTGTGAAAAACTATTGCATACACATGCTTATCCCCTCAGACAAAAAAAAAAAAAACAACAAAAAAAACAACTTGTCTGGATCCCGGTTGAGAACAAAGGGACAAAACAGAGGCCTTGATCTTGGAAACGCACAGTTGGTTTTAGTTTGCTAACTGAATGAAAACTTTAGCTTTTCCTGGTGTATCTTAAGTGTCTTAATAAAACCTTGAAGGGGTGCCTGAGTCAAATACAGTGTGTGTGTGTGTGTATGTGTGTGTGCATACACTCGTGTGTATACGTGCCGAACATTACAGTTTGAGAACCTAAGGAAGTCCCACAGATCTTCATTGAGTGATACTGTAGTTGTGAGTCCCTACCTGACCCCAGTGTAAAAGACCACCAAGGTGCCTGATCTGCAAGGCTTCCCTTTGTCACTGAACCCTACGCCTCAGCTACTTGGCCTTCTGTTGTGATAAATAATCAGATGCCAGTGTGTGGCGCTCTGATTTATGTCACAAGACATGGGTTTGGTGAGATATGTTTTGTGCGGGGGGCGGGGGGAAGGGGAAAATTAGGCCAGAAATTAGTAACAACTAAGACTCATCTCAAAAATGTGGCTACCTAGGTGCTACTCCAAGCCACAGTGTAGATAAAACCCCACATTAATGTGTGTGTCCCCTTAAGGAGAACTGATACCTATCAGATACGGTCTTAGCAGAGATCTGACACCTGACATCTGCAGGTTTTAGTGATGCAGACAGACAATATGAGATTATCTTTGTACCTTTAGAGATCAGAGAAATGACACAAAGCCTCTCATTATAAAATAACTTTTCCTCTTTGAACATTTGGAAATTATAAGGAGATGATAACAGGAGACAGCAGCCATTCCTGATTTCATTACCTGGGAAGCCAGAGACATCCCTGGAAATATTTTTCTATTGGAAAATTAAAAATTTCTCCTTTAATTCACTGTCCACATTGGCTAAAAGTAGCCATCTTGTCTCCATTTCAACACTAAGAGAGACTGATAAACAGACCCAGAGAATGCACTTCACTGCCTCGTTCCCAGAGTCAGTATATGTAAAGGTCACAGAAACAAGCAGGGGCTTGATCTGGAAATACTGACCCATGACGTTTCATAGTAAGGGACTAGAGTTTTGATGTTTCAGAACTGGATGGTCTAATTCTCATTCGAAAGTCCTTAAACTGGGTTTTGATTTTCCTTAGTGAAATATCGGGAAGAAAGACGGGTTTCCCTTAAAACACCCATCCTCATCCATGCACCTCCCTTCTTGCCCCCCCCCATGCTGGTAGCTTATTTGTCGCAGCTGATTAACCTACATTGACATATTAACTTTACCGGATGTTACAGTCTGCATCGGGGTCCACTCTCGAAGCCTCTGTTGGTTCGCTTGGTTTAGGCACACAACCATCATTGTAACAACCTACAGAGTATTTTCACTGCCCTAAAATATACTTCATTGCTATGTCTGTTCCCATTTTTTTACCTATAATTTTCATATTATAATTTCAAATTTGTAAAAATCTAATTGTATAGTTTGTAGTGAAATAAAAACAGAAATTTATTAGCTTAGAAGAAAATAATTTTCACTTAGGATCTGGGGTTTTGTTTATTGTTCCACCTGAGTGAGCGAGAAATTAATATGATCGTTTATGGGACATTTATTTCTAAGAATTCACCAAAGAGAGACAATTAACTTGGTTTAGGCAGTAAACTCCACCAAGTCTTTAATGTCCATTGAGAATAAGCACATAAAATATGCCTGCTCTACCATCATCAACCTGATGATTTGTTTACATAAATGATAACCATAATCTTCATTAAAGGCCATTTACATAAAATGTTCATACTGAGTTGAATGAATTATACATTCTAACTTTTACTCTAGAATAATTACCGAGTGTTGAATTATTTATGGAGTTCTCATACATCGCTGGTGGGGGTGCAGACTGGTGTAGATACTTTAGAAAACATTTGGAGAGCGCAGTTAAAACAGAGCACAGGCGGACTCTGCGAGCCAACAGCTGTAGTCCTGAGGAGATACTCCGGACTCACAAAAGCCATGTATAGACTAGAGAAACAGCTCTGGATAAATGCTGGCCACATTCTTGAGAGAACCTACGTTTAAACTCCCAGGACCTATGTAAAGGCTGGGCACAGTAGCGAATGCCTGAGGCCTGAGGTGGAAGGTCGAGACAGAAGAACCCTGAGAGCCCGCAGGCCAGCTAACTCGGCACAAACAGTGACCAGTATGATAGGATTTGTCTCACGTGAGGTGGAAGATGAGGGTCCACACCCAAGGAAGACCTCTGACTTCCACATGTGTGCTATGGCACATGTGTGCCTACACTCAATACCTACCATATGTACATACACACAGGCACCTCTCATGATAGAGTTAAAAAATGTACAAAATCTTCATAGTAGTATATTTTTTAGCAGTCCAAAACTATAGATAGCTAAAGATTTGTTGAGAGTAGAGTTAATGAAGAAGTAGACACACACATATACAGGTAAATGCACACATATGCACATACAAGAGGAAATTTCATGCCAGTGGCCAGTGATCTTTTCTTATAAAGGAATGAATAGTAAAATTAACTGGAAGAATGAACAACAGTTATATGAACAGCATGGATAAATATCACTGACAATGGGGAGTGCAAGAATATATTCTTTAATTCCACTTGTATAAATTGCGAATTAAGGAGTGGTGATAAAATTCAGCGTGTCAGAGTGGGGCCTTGGAGGAAGCATTAAGAAAATCAACCTGTGCAGTTTCACAAAGATGCACTAACCTCGTAAACATTCGTTGGTCTGTAGCTTAAAAATATTGCCCATTTTCCCAGGCGCAATGGTGCACACCTGTAATCCCAGCATTGAGGGAGGCAGAGGCAGGTGTACCTCTGTGAGTTCAAGGCCAGCCTGGTCTACAAACTGAGACCAGAACAGCCAAGGCTACACAGAGAAACCCTGTCTTGAATAATCAATTAAACATTTGCCTATTTTCAGAACTAAGCTACATTTAAATTAAAAGGAAAAGTCATTATAAATGAAAGCAAGTCACTGAAAAATCAATAGCAGGTGAGTCAGAAGGGTCAATGCTTATCTAAGCTGTAGCATCAGCTGTTGAGTAACATGAACCTATTAATAAATGTAAACGTGGATGCACACATAAGCATCATTAGTTCGTGTTTACTTATCAAAACCTCTCTCTTTCTCCCTCCCACTCTGTTTCACTCTTCAAACAAGATACTGCTATGTAGCCTTGGCTGGCTTCGAACTTGCTGCATGTAGGTCAGGTTGTTGTGGAACTCACAGAGATCTACCTCCCTCTGACCTTGCCGCTGGGGTGCTGGTATTAACGGCATGCATCACCATATCTGCATTAAAAATTTCTGTCTTCAAGAATATAACACTTGGAACTAATATTCCGAGAAGGGTGTGTATTGGAAAATAAACAATATTAACACACACAGTCTCACTTTTTATTTTTCTCCCAAATCAGAGACTTCTCCATTTTCAACGGTTCAGTCACTACAGGGAAAAATAAATGTATTGTAATGGTCTAGAAATTGACAACTTTATGCAGCCACATGCTTGAGGTGTGTCCCTGAGCTTCTGGATGTCTGGCTGATGACTGAACTGGGAGACGTCACCATCTCTGTGGGGAAGGTTGGCATGGAGAGTAAGGATGAGAGGATGTAGGGATGTAAGGAAAGCACACAGAAGTTGTACGTTCTGACATTCTGAACCAATTCAGGTGATGGTAGTTTAGAATACCTGCTATGTGTTTTTTGACAGTCTGGAGAAGGGAGCTTGAGAGCTCCAAGCATAAATGATAAGGGAGGGAAATGACGTTGGAGAGATGACTTGATTGTTAGAGGGTTAACTGCTCATTCAGAGGATCCACGTTCCTGTCTCAGCACTCTACGTAACTCTAGCTTGAGAGGTACAACATCCTCTTCTGGCCTCTGTAGGCTCCTGCACACACATGGTGCATACAAACTCATGGAGGCAAACGCGCACCTAAATGTTAGATAAATAAATTATTAAACCTTAAGAGAAGAGGGAAGGACTAATGACCTTGATCTGATGGTGAGTACACAATGTATGCAGGTGTTGAACTATCACACTAGACCCCCTTAAGATGTACAGTTAACAGGCTAATAAAAACTAAACGTTTTACAATATTTAGAGATCTGTTTAAGCCTCTGTCATAACTAGTTCTGAATAGCTGTGAAATCACCCAAAATATAACCATACTCATTCATGTTCTGTAACCCTGAGCCATCTTGGCTTTCTATGAGTCATGTATCTTGTAAACAAGATCCATAAAGGAAGAACCTTTCTTGATATAAAAGGGAAACAGATAGAATAGGTGCATCTTACAGACCACCCGCTGGAATGAATGCTTAACAGCTCTATTCAATAAATAACACAGGATTTGAGGACTAAGATGCAATTTTCCCCTAAGAAATATGGAAACAGTATATTTGAATCCAATACTTACTTCAAAAGGATATAATATCTTTTCTAAGTATTTGATCTTTAAAGAGAAGGCAAGATACCACGGTGCAATTTTCGATATTTCGGTATAATTTTGAGAGAGTGATTTGACATGACCACCTCTTTTCCTATGCTCAGTAGATATGTTCCAAGAAATGACAGATTTGTAGCATATCGCAGAACAAGAAAAACATGTTATTCACCAGCCTCTTGGAATTCTCCCCTCTATTAGTATTTTGACATTGGTTTATAGTCATTCTCCACGCACAATGAGTCAGTTAATGAGCGAAGGCATGCAAGACAATGGGACCGTAACATCACCATGAAGCCGAGCGTTCTTATGGTCTAGTATTCTTACTACATCTTTCAAAATTTAGGGATGTCCAGGCACACAGATTCCACCTCGCTATACACGCTTTCAGTGATCAGAACAGTATCATGCCACACAGGGTTGTAGCGTAGGCCAGATTCCAACCTAGGAGGTTGTACCATTCAACTTGGGTGTGGAGGAGGCTTTTCCTCTAGACGTGTGTGACTACATTCCATGGTGATAGAGTGTTGATGGAATCACCCAATGAAGCATTTCTCAGACCGTGCTCCCATTGACAAATGGTACGTGGCTGAATTTCAGCACAGAGTAACTCTTTCAGAATTACATTGCCAGTTTTCTGTTGTGTCACACCAAACTAGAGCCCTTGGAATCCAGAATTAGAGTAAAGACAAAAATCACAATTTGCTAGATTTCATAACATTGGCTAGTTTGTTAAATTACAAGTCACAAAAAAAAATAAAGATGCTAAAAATCAAGTGTATCAAACCCATATGTACTTGCCCACCTTAACGTTAGTCCAGACAACATCTACGCATTTATTTATTATCATTTTGAGATTTTCCTTCAAGACTTTTCAGTGGAAAGCAATTAGTAATTTTTATACTGTCCATGCTAGACTCACAAATGTTGAAAACATGGATTAATGAGTCAGTTGTGAAAGTTTGGGACTCAGGAAAACTTCTCTTTGAGTGCATCTATTAGTTACTTCTTTGTTAATAACATACGTTTTGAAAGTATGAATCTGACAAAGAAATGTTTAGGTATCTTTTATAAGATGTGTAACATTTATCAGAAACACTTATATAATGTTTTGACATTCAAATAAGACAAAGGCATCAATTGGTGTTTTTTGTTTTGTTTTGCTTTTTTGTTTGTTTGTTTGTCTTTGCTTTCTCCAGACCGGGTTTCTCTGTGTAGCCTTGGCTGTCCTGCACTTACGTTGTAGACCAGGCTGGCTTTGAACTCATAGAGATCCACTTGCCTCTGACTCTCTGAGTGCTGGGGTTATAGGTGTGTGCCGCCATGCCTGACAATTATGTTTTTAATAACAGGGATAATTTTGTTTTGTTCTGAAAGTGCCTATGTGTTATCAATGTTTATAATCCAAAACTTAAAAAAAAACATCTTTGTATGTTTATAGCTATGAAGCAGATGGTTGGATATTGGCAGCATGGGACCCTGTAAGATACTCTGTGTGAACATTTGTCTGCTTAAGTGATATAAATTTGCAGCGAAATACATTTATAAAATGTCCTTTCTTCAGCAAAAATCCCTAATGTTGTTTTTGGGTCAAAACTGAAGAAGATGCTGTCGGGGGAATATTACAAAAGTACAGCTGCACGTATGCAAAGCTTCCTAGGAAGACTCTTCCTGGGAGCGGAAAATGTGGAGGCGGGCAACAGACCAAGGATGGAGAGGAGGAGGTGATGACCGAGCTGGCCGGGAAGGAACCAACAGCTCCTAGTTATGGAAACAACATTCCAAGCGTGTAAGTGGCTTCAAACCATGGGAGCGAAGGTTGTAGAGAGTCCTCTCCTTATAGGCCAAGACAGGCCATTCCAAAGTCTTCTAGAGGTACCATGGGATAGTGAGAGGAACTTCTGAGTGAACATACAATCTTACAGATGTTTTTTGTATTGTCATTAGGATTATTTTGTGCTTCCTTGGAGTTGTAGGCCAATGCTTGGGTCAGAAAAATAGGTAAGATAATGGGAATCCCATGGGCAAGTGCTGGCTAAATAGAGACTGCAAGACGAATACAATCTTTTTGTTATGAAGGGGAAGAATTTGTGAGTTAGGGTCTAGGGGGCATCACCATGCAGGTTACCTTGGCCGGCCATTGGAAGGAGGAGACGAGGCAGCTAAGGGGAAAAGAGAACGGGAGGGTCTTCGTGAGCAGAGAGTATTTACTTCTCTGAAACTTGTGTTTGGGAAATGCGTGAAGTTTGGATCTACATATTTCAGTTTTGAGGAATAGATCTTGATATATTAGTTGACAGTTGCTGACTTCAGGTAGGTCCTTAGAACTGTCTCTCTTTATGTGGCAACTGATGCAATGGGTACAAGTATTTATTTTTCAATGCTTTAACTTTTAAAATAATGTACATAGTTAAAGCCATAAGAACATATATATATATATATATATATGCTTACATATATTTGATATATATTTCCATTGTATATATAAATATAATTTTTATATCTCATAAGGTCTTTTTTATTTCATATATTAATTTCCACTGACCTAATTTGCTTATGGCCTTTCCACTCCTCCTCTCCCTACTCCCCAAGAGTATCAGGCTGAAAGTGACTGGATGGAATCATCTCAACTTCTCCCTGCCCTCACCCAGGAGGTCATGTCCCCATCCATCTAAGTTTCCCTTGGCCACCCAGCTGATGTTAGTTACCCTCTGCTTGTGGGCCTGCTGATGGCTGTCTGCTACCCACAAGTCCCTCAGCTGCCTATTACCCCAGATCTCGCTTGACCTCTACAATGCTTCCTTATTGGTGCCTTTGTCTACTTCCTGTGGAACCATCTCCTCTTGGCTGAGATGGCCACAGTCCCACATTACTGCCTCCCTACCCTCTTGCTCTGAGTCTCCTACCCATTTATGCATTTGAAGACTCCTCTTGGACCTGCTCAACCCTTATGGGCATATTTCCAAGTGTTCCTGAGTGGTATCGTTACCAATATATGTTATTATCTCTACCTGCATGAAGAGCTCCTTCCAGCTCCAGGTTCCCTCCCATTTCTGAGTTTTCTGAGTATGTCAAATTTATCACACCTAGAACTTTAACTCCTGTCCTCTGGGCCCTCTGTCCAGGGCAGGAGGCAGGCAGCAGCTCTGTGCTTAGCAGCATCCCTTACGTTCAGTCCTTTGCAAAGTCCTACCACAGTCTGATTTCAAAGGCTCCAGTATCTCGGATCTCTCCTCTCTAGTGACAATTGTGTCAGTTCAGGCAGGACTCAACATTTCTCACCTGATAATTGCTACTATTTCATAAGCTGGTGTCTTTCTAGTAACTTCTTACTCTTGGACATACACAGCTCTGAGCAGATGAGCTGTCGGAAGCCTCCATGTTATATTGTAGCTCTCTAGCTTAATCATCTTTAAATAGATTTCTTTTCTGGTCCTGTTCTACAGTCCTTCATAATTTGTCCTGTTTTCTTCTTCGTACCCAGTTAACTATTTCTCTCCCCTTGTTTTATTCTGCAGGCATAGTGACCTTCTTGTGGAGTCTCTGCTTGGCCACATGAAGTTGCCTGTATCTTTTGCTTTGTTGCTTAGAACAACCTTCCCCCGAGGGGCCCAGCCCAGGCTCCCCAGGCTGCCCCCTTACTTCTCCTTTGTTCCTTACTGTATTTTGCACAGACCTTTCCAGACATGGCTCTTCCTTTCCTGTGAGACAGAGGCCCGCTCTTACTGTGGCCTCTCAGGCTATGATGCCATTGCTTGTGTTGCTGTCCATGACTCTCTCAAAGGCTGATGAATGTCATTGTCTTCACATCCCTGTGCTAGCACATAGTGTGCACCTATAAATGCTTGCTAATTGCACACATTTTTCAGCTGCAGCTTTATATGGGGGTTGGGAAAGTAGTCTTACTAAATAATGCATTCTCTACCTTCAGGGAGAAAGCACAGCTGACACAAGACCGAGACTTCCATCATTTCTGGGTTTGACAACTCCGGTTCAAGCACATCGGTCTTTTCCCGAGTTGTCATGCTGCAGCTCAGTCTTGTTGGAGCCGCGGCTTCCAGCTGCACTGGAAAGCATGATGTTTTGCTGCTGCGGCAGTGTAAGCAGCAACCGTGGAGCCGGGGAGACTTACTTCCTCGTGCAGAGCAATGTTGATGTTCACGTGTGAATTTTGAAAAAGCAGTGGGACCACGGAGGAAGATTTAAAGCAAAAGTCTGAGTGAAAGAATTTTTCTGCACATATATAATATTATAAATATAGAGAAGACGAAATAATGGGCCTCCTCACTCCGCAACACAGTGTTCCATCATGCCCAAGAATTACCCACACGCCAGTAGGGATTCTGCCTTGCTCATCATTATGTCAGTTCTGGTAGTACACAGCAGAGAGTTGGGCATAGAGCAGCCCTCAACAAGTACCGCTGATCTTCTCACAACAGGTTCTAATTGCCTAAGTGTAGAGAACTACATATTTCTCACCCAGAAATATAGACTCTTGTACTTGGGGCTGCTCTTTTGTTCCTGACCTGGGCATTGGGTGGGCATGTTAGATCCCAACAAAGGTTTATTTTATCATTTTATTTATTTTTTATGCTGTAACAACTTGCTTCCGGCACATTTGAGTGATGCCTGCAGGTGACTGTGTTGTTCTCAAAAATGCATCAGTGTGTACCTGCTCAGCAAATGATGGGATCCTGTTAGGAGACAGGCAGTGAAGTGTTCCAGACGCTGCCCGCTCAGCAGGGGTAAAACCGAATCCCCGCTTCCATACTGTGCCTGTTCTGTGTGCGCTGTGCTGTGCTCTCTGGTGAGGCTGAGGGATAGCATGGAGTCTGTGGACAGATACACAGCGTGCCATCCGGTGCAATGCGAAGAGAAAGCAGGGGCCTGGGGACTGATAGGAGCTGCCCTTTTCTGCTCTTGCTTAAGAATGTCCAGGCTCTGTTTTGCATTTTGTTTCATTTAGAAAATGTTGCTCAGAGGTTTCATTACTTACACAAGCATGTGTAGAGAGAAAGTGGTGGTGTTCAAGGTGAAATGAATGATGTACTTTATAAATGTGAGTTTAAAAAGTCAAACCGGTGGGGGTACTCTATTTCTCTTTAGGTGTTAAACCTTAGTATTAATGTCAGGTGAACATAAAATAGTTCTTAATGTAGCCTTCCCTTAGTTACCAATGAAGATGATTTCTAAATATTTCTGGTTATCATTTCTAACACGACTTATTTTTAAATAGCAAATATGTACATGCTTGGAAGCATCTACTTGCTTGGACAAGCTGAGGAAGTTTAATAATCAAAGTACACAAAACAGTTCATTATTCATTAAAAAATTATTCCATCAGAAATGGCTTACCATAGTGGTTCACTTTGTTATCTTCAGAGGCAGGAGGATCACTGTGAATTCAAGTCTAGCCTGGGCTACATAGGAAATACCAGCACAGACAGAGCTATAGCATAAGATACTGTATGAAAAAGAAAGAAAGAAAGAAAGAAAGAAAGAAAGAAAGAAAGAAAGAAAAAGTAAAAAACAAACAAACAAACAAAAAACCCAAGAAAACAAAAACAGGGCTGGAGACATTGCTTGGCAGTTGCCGCATTTTCTGCTCTCGCAAGGGACCTGGGTGTGGTTCCCAGCAATCATGGGCAACTCCAAGTCTCAGACGCCCTCTCCTGGCCTCCGTGGACACTGCGCAGCCAAACATGCATGCAAAAAGCCCACACACAGAAAATAAAAATAAGTACAGCTCATTTTACAAGTAACTGGTCTATAGTTTTGCTTAATACTATGCCTCAGAGATGAGTTTATAGAGTATTCCATGGTCCTTTATGGCTAAATGAAAACTACTGTTGAACTAGAACTAGCCAAACACAAAAGGCCAGAGCTGTTGGCCACCTAAGACTTCTGTCTTGGGGAGGACGCCAATAGCCTGTTATCTCCACTTACGCTTTTCATTTCTTCACAGTGTATCCTTTTACCCTGTGGGCGGTCTGAATACTTCCTTCTCATTCCTCTTCTGTCTCTGGCTTTTGAGGGGAGCCTTCTACCTCACCCTAATCCTGCGGCTTGGTCGACATTCCCATGCCTCTTCACGGTCCAACTCTACACATTTCTCTTCTTTGAACTGTATATACACTTTTTGCCTTAAAAAATCACGTGTTACTCTTACATTCACGTTTCAAATTTTGGGCTTCAAGAGTTGACTCTCACTGAATTGGAAGCCTTTCAAAGGAAGAGACTGCTCCCATTGGTCTTTGGTTCCCTGAGTCTCACACAGTGCCTTTCGCACATGGAAAGGAGCCTAAAGAAAATATATGAAAGCTTTGCTTTGTCCGGGAGGCATTATGCAGTTTTAAATAACACATTTATATTTTAAAAGTCATCTTCATATTTGTATAATCTCTTGGTTTTTTTTTTGGTTCTCATCAATGACATCGGTCCATAATTAATTTTTATCATCAGTTTTTAAAAGCCATTGTTTATTATTTATCAACTTACTGCTGGATAACGGATATGTGCCCCATAATAGGCACTGCTTCATAAAATATCTCATTCCATCATGGAAAAAACCTGGATGTAGAAGATACAGATATTTCTACTTCTGTCTTATAGGGATGGAAGCCTGAAGAGATGAAGCAGCTTGTATGAGGAGAGTGTGTACTGTCAGTGTTTCAGAGCTGAGACAGAAACACAGACCCTCTGTGCTTATGTTGAATGTTAATACAATATGGACTTCGGTGTATCCTATTACTCTGAAAATTACCAATACAGCTCAAAGTTTATACAGCAAATTTCAAGTGTCTAATGCAAACATCAAATGTAAGCCAGACAGGTAATCAGGTTCTTCCAGAACATTCGAATGGCCACACTACTTATCACCATGAAGGGAATGAAGTATGGAACGGTAGCAAAGCCACAGACTATTTCAGATTAGAAAAAAATCCACCTTGATAAACACATGGAAACTGTACCAAAATATCATAAATTATAAATTAAGGATCTTTATTTTCATAGAATCTTACTTTAAAAGTAAGAGAAATAGATAGGAGTAGAAAAAGTTTTCTATGTCCAATGTTTTTTTTAAATTCCTTTTTATAAGAAAAAAGTTTATAACTCCACAGAGCATGGCTAGCATATGAACTAAGAACTGAACCAACACCAATCATTCTTAAAATATTCTCCATTCTTTTTGATTAACAGTTTTCTTTCATACTCTTGGAAAGTAGCTTTAATAATTTGGAATATCCCATGCATTATTTACATAACTAGATATAATTTTCTGTCAGCTTTCTTGTTCTTTTTTAGGGTCACTTCCTTACCTTTTATTAAGCTATAAATTTTGCCACATAGTTGTATATCTTTTGATATGACTATGTATGCTCTAAAGCTAATTGGGATTGAAGAGAGATCCACATCTGAGTATAGGTATGAGTTGGCAGTGGAGGGAGCTTCGGAGTCACTGACAGAATCGGAGAAAGCAGTTATTTATCGCAGTTTCTTGCTGACTTGGTGGCCACAGTCGGACACTGTGAACAATTTTAAGACCTAAGCAGCTAAGAATACTCAATACAGGCAGCTTTGCACACAATTTACCTTCTAACCCCACCTGCACTGTGCTCCTGAAACCAGAAATGAGTCTTTGCAAACACAGTACATGACAGTAATTAGTTCTCACTGAAAACTGGATTTAGTGCTTTGGAGTCACTCAACTCCAAGGAGATGCTGACATGTATGCATCATTTGAGGACATGAGCCAGCAGCATGTTTTTCTGAGACGGTGGCTTATTCCACAGACATTGAGAATCGAACATACAACAATTTCCTTCCTCCTATAATGATCTGAGTACTCACTGGTGGGGATGAGGTCAGACCTGCACACCTGTGCCTGGCTAATGACCCTCATGTATATATTCCATATCAAGCCTGGTAAAACCAGAGCATGCCAGAATCTATGCAAGAACTCCAAAACTGGAGTGTGGTAGGGAAGGGAGGAAGACCTGAGGAAGAAAGGCCCCAGAGCTTGATAATATAAAGATGTCTTAGGTTGGCCCTTATCAGGGACCAGTACTGGGGTGGCATAAAAATCCAGGGTAAAGTTTTGGAAATATGAACTGTATATATTTTGTTCTCTTAGTTGGAAATCATGATTAATTCAAAATAGTATTACAAAAAAAAAATCAAAGTTTGAATCCAGACTTGCATTAACTCCCTTAAGGGATAAAGAGAAAAAAGTCTAAATCACCTTCAGTACAAGGTCCTTAAGGGTATAGGCAATTTCCATTGTGTGAGAATGTCCAAATGTCTAGCATGACCTCTGTACACATCGCTTTGCTTTATACATCACAAATAGATAGCATTTACAGGTAACATGTAATATGTTCTTCCTATGTGTTCTCAATCCAAACTTACATTCTCATTTTTCCTTTGTACTATTTAATTCTATATAATAAAGACAAGTTAGTAGAATCTACAAAGTTAATGACTAGCAAACTGATTCTGTCAGAGATATCTGTATTTTGGATATCAGACATCTCTTAGTTGGATTTACAATGAATGACCTAGCTATGTAAGATGCTCAGGAGATATTTCACCCATTGCTTTAGGTGCTCAATTAACTGCAATAGTTGCGATAGTAATTATAAAAGCACAAGTAATTTATATTAATATATCCCTAATCAATAAGGATACATTTGATTGTCAAGAATGCCTACTGGCAGTCATGTAAAACACACCATATAACTGGAAGAGGTGGAAAGGTGTCTCTCTGTCTCTCTCATTATCTATCTATCTATCTATCTATCTATCTATCTATCTATCATCTATGTATCTATACATTTATATATAGAGAGGAATTTTAATCCAGCAATATAGCTGCTCTAGCAAGGAATCACATTGAAAGACCTTCTAGGTCTATATGATCTGGCTGGAATGCAGGAGCACTCTAGCTTACAGACACGCCTTTAGTACACACCTTTAATCCCAAACAGTGAAAGTAAGGTTAGTTTATAGCAGGTAGCAGCCACATTTGAAAGTTATGTCTAATTGAGAAGTAAAGTGATGAATTAGACAGAGATTTGACAGAATGAGTCAGAGATGGGATACACCCAACTCTCATGACAACAGGACAGAAAAGAGAGGCTACTTAAGAGAAGGACAGGGAGAGATAAGAGTTTTTTTGTTGTTGTTGTTTTATTTTGTTTTTACAGAGAGGCTTTTTGCTGAGAGCTTTTTTTTTTTTTCTGGGGCAGTTTTACAGAGAGAGGTTGCAGGGAGAACAAGGTAGACACAAATGAAGAGAGAATGAGTCAGAGAATGAGAAGGATCCGGAAGACTTAAACATATTGCCAATACTAGTTTGAGGCCAAACAGAACAATTCAGCCAGAAGCGAAGAGAAGCCAGTTTGAATCAGTCAGCACAGAGAAGAGTTTGGGCCAGAATAGCTGAGTTGAACCAACCAGCCAGAATTCAGAAAGAGCTAGAAAGGCTTGGGAATGGCTCTCATCTCATACTCTGATCTGAGGAAATAAAAGCAACATTTGCATGTATCTATCATCTCTCTCTATCATCTATGTATCTATCATCATCTATCTCTACCTATTTACCTAACTATCATCCTCTCTTTTATCTACCATTCTAACTAATATCTTGCGATATTAGTGCTTTGAGGCATTTATAAAGTATAAAATTGAGTACTGGATAGCTGAAATCAGTATGCAAAGGCATGCTATAATCATTGCTTACGTGCTTCCAGAAAAATGTTCTGTTTCCAGTAGACTTTAAGCTTTCATCTTAATTCAAAGCATATGAGAGTTTAAGGACAACAACTCTCTATTGAACAACAGCACAAGAGAATAAGAAAGAAGACAAATGTGGTGTCTGTTTCATGTTTGTTTTTAATTCACGAGAAGCCTTTGGTTATTTGTTTGGTTATTATCTTGAATTATGGCTGACTGGGATCTTCTCATGTCTCTATCTTGCTGTGTTTGTTTTTGTATCATCTTAAAAATGATCTAAGGAATGAATGATGATAACATGAGTACTTTTTGTTTATGAACATAGCTTAAGGTTAGAATGGACAAGTATGAACTATTATGCAAATAAAATTGGTGAGATTATTCAGTTCAGATTATTATTTAGTTGCTGCTCTAAATTTTACATTAAAAATCAATGCAAGACTCATGGGCATACTTTAGTTGCTTACAGTAGCCTTAAGATTCTATAATTTAGAACTTTACCATGGTTTTGGCCTGTTTCTGACATAGCTAGTATGTCACTCATACTTGCTGTATTTGTTTCTAAACCTATAGTGAGGAAAACACTACTGACTTTTGTCCTTAACTGGATTGTACGTATTATTGAGTCTGTAAATGAGTTAATGCTATTTCATCTCATAAGATAAAATGATTATTCATTATATTATTGCTATTTGGAGGCAGATACATTGTGGGTAGTTGGGTTTATTTCTGATTAGTTCAAATATATACTCCTCTCAGGTCCTATAAATGAGGCAATTTGTACTGTTGCAATACATAAAAGTTTTATTATTTATATTATAACCACAGGCTTAGAAATGACAATGAGATTCTTCTTGCATTTTAGTCACAGTTATTATTTTTTTAATACGAAGCACTCAGTTGCATTCTATCCTGATGACCCAAGAAACACTAAAAGAATGGGTACAGATTTACTGAGCACTACTGAGATAAATCCCTTTTTCATTGTCTAGTGCTCCAGAAATAGGTGCTTACAAGCTCACAAGCATCCTGACGAGCCTTCATAATGGAGCAAACAGCAGTCAGTAAGACACCAAAACAACAGCAACTACACATGATATCAGCATGCTTAATACATTTGAAACAAGAAGACTTCTTACCTAGCATGCAAACACATTTGACATTCTGATCAGCGTTCTCAAACAAGATTTCGCCACACCTCTGTAAATAGAAATACAGACTTAGTTACTTCAAGATTTCAAGTGAGAATTCTCAAGCCAATATTCATGCAACTTATACCATCGTGATGTTATTCTGCGTTTGTTTTCTCTAGTTGCCTGGGCCTAGAGACTTCTGTCCTAAAGAGAGACTTTCTTGGGAGAAAAGTCTCTGAGAGGTCAGTCTGGGATCGCCTGCTGCAGTGTGCATCACGGCTGTGCCAAGAGCTAGCTCTGTGCTCCCATGAGAAGCCATGGCTTGGAATCAACCTGGTTTCTGACAGTTTTTCATCTCAGGGAAGCAGCCAGTTACTAGGCTGAATAACTCAAGGCCAAGTACTCTCAGAGTTGGTCCTTATTCAGCACTGACATTATTCTGATCTACTTACTCTACACACAGACACAGACATTATTGAAGCTGAGAGGCCAATGCTAAGCTTTCTGAAATCAGGAAAAGGACAAATAAGGAAATGAAAAAGCAGCTCAGCACTTTCCTGAGCACATAGACTCAAGGAGTGATAACTTTCAGGTCTATAGCTTAGTTTTAATTTGCATTTTAAAACTTTTGTGCAAGGCAAACCTTAGTAATCCAATCCATTATTTAAAACAGGCTACTTTTGCATGAGTATGGCTGGCAAATGGGATTAGTATCTCTGTATATAAATGAACTACCTAAAGCAATAAGAACATGAATAATTTGAGAAAAATGAATAAAGGACACAGCAAGTAATTCATAAAGAAAAAATCTGAATGATTAATAAACACAGAAAATACATTAAACTGTACCAATTTGGGAATAAATAAATTATACCTAAGATAAAGGGCTTTTAAAAACTCACTGATTTGACAAAATGTAGAAGTCTGGAAATACTAAATATTTTTTAAGATGCAGACAAATGTGAAGCTTTCCTTTTATACTTTTGGGACTAGGGTATAATATAATCGCTGCAGATTAGTAAAATTGTTGGTAAAATCTAGCAAAGTTGAAAAGTTCATACACTGTGATAGAGCAAGTGAATTTGTAGAATTTTAACCAGAGTAATTTTCACATACAACATATGTGTGCTACTTAGAAAAGAGAAATGTCATCTATTAGTCGATTCCTACAATTAAAAATGAAATAGGGCTTCATAAACTCAAAAAGCATATATAACATACAAAGTACTTATGTAAAATACATAATAGTCCATTATGGAATGACAAACACACATAATTTTCAAATCACACAAATCTTATACTGAAGTCATAAAAACGTGTAACAGAGTTGAGGAGATAACTCAGTAGGGGAAAGCAGCTGCAGTTCAAGAATGAATATCTCAGCTTGAATCCCTAGAACCCACGTAAAGCCAGGCACAGTAGCATGCATCTATAAATTAGTGCTTTTACTGTGGGTTGGGAAGTAAAGACAGCAGAGTACCCAGAAGCCTGTGGGCCAGCTAGCCAGGCATGCGCAGTGATGAACTACAAGACCCTGTTTCAAAACATGGTGGAAAGTTAGGGCCAACACCTGAAGTTGTCCTTCAGTGTCTACACACACACTTCATACACACACACACAAAGGGTAAATAGAGCTCCCCATATTATGAAGATGAAAACATCCCAAATAGCACCATTCCTTTTGAATACATTAATTTACTGAAAAAGCAAAACATGAACTGAATAACAAATGAGACATCAAATATACAGTTTGGAGGAGAGATTAGAGAGATAATATTCCAGAGGATGTACAAGGTTACCAATTTTTTCTATAATTATCTGCGCCTTAAATTATTCTTTAAACTTGCTTATACACGGAACATAACATGAATGAATTGGCAATATCCAATGTTTCCAATACTAAGTGGCCTTCTGTCCAATGAGGTCTCATGGAAGCCATTAGTCGATAACTTGTTTTTATTGCTTACTAAATTATTTCCCTTTTAGTTTTTTAAATAAGCCTCACTATTTAGCTTTAGGTCTGGCCTGGCCTGGAACTCTCCGTGTAGATCAGGCTAGCCCTCAACTTTCAGAGGTTCACCTGCCTCTACTTCCTGGCTGCTGGGATTAGAGGATGAGCCACAATGCCCAGCTCTTTTCTTTGCTCTGAAGAAGGCTGGCACTATAATAGTGTAATCTGTTTTTCTCTTTCAAAGTTCACAGCTTGGTCAACTTTATTCCCCTGGAGGAAAAAGAACTCAAAAATCCTTCACAGTTGACTGTGGAATTCTCAGGTGGGTGAAGCAGTTTTTAGGTTCATCTACACTAAGTAGAAGATGGTCAGAGGGTTCAGACTTGGGAAAGGAAGTCAAGAGGTAGAACTGTGGAAGAGAGAGGCTAGGGACAGTTGAAGGCTTCAGGAGAGCACTGAATTCTGAAGGCAAGAGGGTATGGAATTGGAGATGGAGAGTTCAGATCCTGAGCCATCTGCTGACCTGTATCATGCCACTTAATCTCTCCATGCTTCATCTCCTTGGAGGTAACATGGAGAGGCTGAAATGTGCCGCCAAGTTAGGCCATGGAGCAAATGTGTGGATTAATGACCCATGCAGTCTGATTTCACTGTTTGTTCCTGTTTTGTTTGTGTTTTGACAGAGGTTAAGCCCTTTAAAATAGCCAGGATCTATTTTCTGCATCACCTGCCTTTTAACGTGGTATGTTTACAACCCCAAAGAGTTAATCATTATTTCTAGGTGAAAGGTCAGAGATTTCTGAAATGTTTTCAGCTTCTCAGCAGGATAACTCTCTATCAGCATCTTCTCTGGGTTAATGACAAAGCTCCTATGCACACTGCCATGGGATAGGTGTTCTTCTTTCATTTTGGGGACTTCTGCTGCATTGTGGGTAGAGGTTTCATAACATCTCATGACTATGATATGCTAAGGGAAGACTGAGGTGTGTGTCTCAAGAAGCATACACGTCTGGGCTGTCAGGATCCAGCTGGGAGGAAAGTCTGAAACTCCCAAGAAGCACGCATTCCGTAACAGCCATGGCCTGCCTGGGTTCCCTGACAGACAAGCTCATTACCAAGCAGCAGCATGGAGGTGCTGTGACCCTTCCTATGAGGATTAGGCCTCCTGCTTCCCTGTCTTTATTTTCATGATAATCTGGACGATGGCTGGGGCACCTTTAGCTAGCTCTCTAGTTGCTTTGGTTTTTCAAAAATTACCTGATGATAGTTTTTAAAGTTTTAAAACAACAGTGCCCAGAAGGGACTGTGATGTCACAAACCTCATTCTTTCCAATGCATAGCAGTGTTTACCAGGTCGTCACTGCCAGGGTCCTGCTCACTGTGATAACCTACTGTAGGAGATTACTTAGGCTAAGCCTGTGCCTTGCTGGGTTGTGAGGTCTGCAGCCTACTTCATTTGATGCTCAAGTCATGTTTGTTGGGACTCCCTATCTGGGCAGCTTGATTCTGGATGACTTCTGGTTTTGATCATCAAAATTCTGCCTAATTCTTAGATAGTCCATCTTTGTTTCATTTTCTGTGTCTGAAATAGCAAGATCGTCTTGTTCCTGCCCAACAATTCCAGTGAAAACTCTCAATAAATACCAAGGCATAGCCATTGCAATACCAATCCAAGATGTTGGATCCATGGCAGCAATAAAGAAATCCTCCTAGCACATGCTTTTTCTCTGTGAGACACACAGACTATGCTTCATGGGGATTTATGAGTGTAAGCACATTATCTCCACAGGCCATGAAGAATCAATCCACTTCATTGTTAGTGTCCACGTGCCTCATTCTACCCTCGGTGCTTTCATATGCCAGACCCCTGAGAACTCTTAGGGGTAGAACTCTTAGGGGTATTTTGCTTTGCTAACATTTACTGAGTTTGGGGGCTGACCATTGCTCTAAGTGTTGTCCAGCTACCATTTCTCATTACACTCCTGCAACAGTAGAGGTTTGAGGCAGAGACAAGAACACTCGCTAGAGAACTCTCTCTCCAGTGAATGGGAATTGGTGTTGACAACTGAGGCCTGACCGAGATCTGTGCATTCCAGATCCTGGCCGCTTTGTGGTTCCGCACTGCACCGGCTATGTAGACTGTGTCTGCAGGCACTCCCTGCACACGCTCATTAGCTTCTGGCTTTTTGCCAGAAAGCTCAGGCTCTAGATCTGACTGACCCGATTCAAAGCCCACTCTTGTCTCTTCTGTCATCAGAGGTCAAACCTGCTCCCCTAGCTGTGAACTAAGGTGACGCTATCAGTATCATAGAATCATTTCAAATTTAGTTTTAATTCATTAAAAGCAAGGAAGAACTATGGTAAAACGTTATGGGCAAGACTGCAAAATAAAATTAAGAATACACTTTAAACTCATTAATTAACATTCTGTATTAATTCCTATAGTATTTTCCAGGATTAAAGATAAAGATATACTTGGAATTTTAGGTCAACACTGTGTAAGCTGCCTTCCAATTAGTATTAGTTAAGAGTTTTGCATATTAAGTTTAAAATTTGACTTTTGTTCAGTGAAGTATTAAAATACTGCGTCTATTATTCACAATAGCCACAATATGGGATGAACGTCAATGGTTGGATGCATAAAGACAGGGAGACATTTTCCAAAATAGAGTATTATTTACTCAGAAAAGGGAGTACAATTTGCTACAATGTGGATGAATAGGAGGGTGTTGTGCTAAATGAAATATACTGGCTACAGAAAAGCAAATATATGATCTCACTTATATGTGCAATCTGAAAAAGCTGAATTCATGGAAGCAGAGCATAGAATAGTGGTCACTGGTAGCCAGAGGGGTGGGGGTCAATGGCTACAAGATTTCACTGAACAGGGAAAAGAAGATCAAGTACTACATGCAACAACAGTCATCACAATGTATTGTACTCTTGAAACTTGGGAAGAGTATATATTTTGTGTTGTTGCCGCATATAAAACATGGTGTGTGAGGTAATGTATCTGCTAATTAGCTTGATTTACTGTTTTAAAGCATTATTTTTGTAATGTTTCTTTCTTCAATTAAAAAGGAACAACACACAAAAATCTCAACTTTAAAGCTGATATTATTTTAAAGTTTTATAATAAAACTTTTAATTTCTACTAACTAAAATTGTGTATTCCAGTAAAGTGTACAATAGAATATGTCTCTTAAATAATTTGTATTTTTTCATTATATTTCTCATAGTTGTGAAATTGATATTAGCAGTAGAAAACACATTTGTGTTTCCAAAAAGTTTCTTTTTCTTAAAGAAAATTTACATCTGGTGTGACACTATTAAAATACCGGTAATGTACTCACTAGAAATCATTAATCGCAGTGACAGGTTCATATTTTGTTCTCATTTTCTAACTCATCACCTTCTTAAGCCAACTGATACATTATTTTTCTTGTTTCAGTCAAGTTTTCATGCATCTTTTCACTTTTCTGAAACTCGCTATCACTGGGACGTAGAAACCTCCCAGCAGCCTCCAGCAACTGCTCTGTCTAGAGAAAGTATCTTCCCATCAAAAGGGAGGGGCAGCAGCCGAGAGCTGAAGATGGTGCTCAGTGCTGCGCAGGTCCTTCCTGTCAGCGTCCATGGAGGCAGTAACAGTCTACTGCATGACTATGATGTTAAAAATTCTGTCAGAAAATAACTGAAAGTCGTGATTCTCTGATTTTTGTCCTCCCACAGTTAGAGTTTTCTTCCTTTTAGAATGGTTAAATTAAGGGAATTGAGTGTGAACTTCACTGGATGACCGGCTACAGCGCGAGCCTCCACAAACGACTGCAAACTGGCTCCGCCGGCCTTGAGCTCAGTAGGCTGCTGGGCCACAACGAGGAGGGTGGCGAATGGGTAGGCACCACCGAATTGTTGACTTTAGGAACACAGCAGGTGGCAGTGATCCAGGGATCACAAAACTTTTGGCACGACAGCTTCTTGAAATCCGTAAAGCCAGTGACTGAATATTGAATGTTACTGTAGAAAAAACCAACATCTCTACGACTGTGTTTGGAACACTCGCAAACCAAACAAAATAAAACAAACCCTCAACATAGACCAGGCTCATTTTAGAAAAACAAACAAACAAACAAACAAACAAACATCAAAGCTGAGTTTCTCCAGTTAAAAACTAACCATGATCAGACCGTTGGGAAGTTGCTGGACTTTGGTGGAAAGAGAAAGGTATCTCCTCTGTCCCAAAGGAGCAACAGAGGCAATCTGGAGGGGCCAACGCTCCTTCAGAGGCTGAAGCCTTCACTCCAGCAATCAGTCCGTGTCTAAGCACGCCACCCTGTAAGTCTGCCATATAGAGTGAGGGTATAAATGAGACTCCCATGTGAGTACTTGGGCTCACATCTGCTTTATTTGCTCATTCCCCAGGTCCCCAGATTTCTAGGGTAGTGACTGATACATGATGCTCACTCACAACGTTTATGTAATGAAGGGACGACAACTCTTTAATGCAGCTTGGGGGTACATGACGCATCAGCATGAGAGTAGCTCTGCTGTCTGGTCATTTGTGTTTACGATTTTAGTAAGTCTAGTTACAGCCACACTTTATACAGCTGCGCTGGGGTGATGAGGGCTCAAACCTGACCTGAAGGATATTTCAAAAGTGGTTTCCTAACTTGTTGTGGCAGCATTTCCCTGCCATCTCAAAATTCAAAGAGACAGAGGCAGGAGGGTCACAGTCTAGAGACCAACCCTGGCTACATTGAATGTTCAAGGTCAGTGTGAACAGCAATGGCGAGGCCTATCTCAAAAACTTAAAAGATGAGATAGCTCAGCTGGCGGAGCCCTTACCTAAGAGGTGGAGGCTCTGGGTTCAGTGCTCAGCACCACAAACAAACAAAGAAACCAACAAACCATAAACCCTAGACAATTCCGGTTTGCTTCCCATCTCACAGTTTCCCAAAGCAGAGAACGGAATGGTACTCACTAATGTCTGGTCCATAGAAGGCAGGTCTAGAGCAGACAATGTCCTAAGTCTGAAGAACATTCGTGAAGCATGCCTTCTATGGAGACTGAACTTCTAAAAAGGGGAATAAGGGTTGGGAGTTTGGAACCCATTAGTGTCTCCCAAGTAAGTGAATGAGTAAATGAGTATGAGAATAAGACATTGGTAGAGTGCCAAGGTTGTGCAGGCACTGCCTTGTGAATGTGGGTACCTAGGTCCTGTCCTCTTACAGGCCAGTATGACGTCAGAATATACACAGTGAGGAGCAGCCTCTGTTATAGCACCCAACCCTGATGGGCTGTCAGGAAAGGCTTCACTTCAGGGAGACAGGTGACCTGTGGCTGGACCTTGAAGGTAATAAAGAGTTAGCTATCCAGAAACGCTCCCCCTCCCCCATCACAAGGGAAGAAGCCCCGGAAAAGCTTGTAGGATCAAATACATAGTCTCCAAAGACTGGGGTAAAACCATGGTGGGTCTCAGTGGAGGGGTCAGTGAAACTCATAGTCATGAGTGAGACTGCAGGAAAGTTGTAGTGAATGAAAGCTATCCTGGGCTGGGAGGAAGGCTTGCTTTTGGAGAGTGGGGACTGAATGAATCCTTTTCATTTTATAATAAGCAATTATAATTTAACGGCGTCAGATAGCCCTCGCCAATGGTATTGCCTGCGATCTTTTTGCTTATTTTTATCTCAAAGAAGGCACTGGAGCCCAAGGCGTCCCTTATTCCATTTTCTTGAATTATTTCACCGAATGGTTATAGCCTAAAGGGTTCTCCAGCCACCCAGTGCAAAGCTTATTCAAGGCAGGCTGCCACCACTGTGGAAGGCATTAGCACCTTGTGTGGAGGCATGGCCGTTTCCCTGTTCCACTAGGGTATGTTTTCAGGGTCTCCTTCTTGACAGTGGCTCGAGTCCACAGCCTTTTGCTCAGCCCCGCCTACTGCGTGGGTGGCGCAGTCAGGCCTTCATCTCCCAATTCTGTGGCAGCCCTCAGCACTTTGGTACCAGAGGCCAACAGATTTGGAACTAGGGCAGATTTCAGTCCAGGCTTGTGTTTTCCTTCCTTAAGCTTTTCCAGCGAAACGGCAGATTTCATCCTATTGCAGGCTGTTAAAACGTCAGACTAATAAGTTTTCAACAATCTGTCAGTGCAGATCCCCAGCAACAAGCTGGCATTGCTTTTGGATCCTGGCCTCGTGGTCCAACCCAACCTCAGCCAGTCAAAATAAGAGACAACAGTGAGAGGGAGAGAGAGAGAGAAAAAATCAGATAATCACCCAAAGCCAAGCAGAAATTCTTAACAAATCCATTGTTGCCAATTGCCAACAGCAACTCTGTGGTCTACCTAACCTGGCGTGACCCTCAGGAAGGGTCGTCTCTCCAAAAGCTCTAATTAGCTATGGTCAGGAGTGACTTGAAAAATATTAATGTCATTGCTGTTGGGAAATGAGCCTACCTGCTTTTAACAGCTTTGTTTTTTGCTTCAGCCAAAGAACAAAATGTTAGCTCAATGGCGTATGCTTTCTATTAGAGAATGGCCAGCAGCAGCCATCTCCAGAGAGTTGCTCTGCATTTTATTACAGACCCCTATTTTTAAATGTTTAAAAACTACTTATTAAGATCCAAAACTTGGAAAACCTGCTTTCAGCTGGGGGTGGGAGGGGGCGGGGAGAGAGAGAGAATATCAAGTTACTGAGCAAATGTCCAGAATGAATTGTTTTTTTCATTCTGACCCCAGGCAGTAGCAGACAGTAGAATGGCTGTGTCCTTCTCTTAGACCTCCTTCAGGGAGATGGTGGGGTCAGATGGCACATAGGGTTGGCAGTTGGCATGCCCGAAATGCCATTGAAAACTGCTGCTTTCACCATGTCAGTAACATGACTCTAGCCTCTAGGCAAGCATCAATCTAGCAAAACTGCACCTGAAGATGGGTTAGGGTTAGGGTTAGGGTTAGGAGCATAGTCAGGACTTCTCAAGTGCATCCAGCTATTGCAACTGGGTAGACATCTGGGTGCAGCTGTTTTGGGAAGAATCCTGATGTGAAAAAATATTGTCTGTCAGATACAAATACATAAACTGCAAATCTGAAGAGTGAAAGCCTGAGAATTTTGCAATGCAGTTTCATCTTTTATTTATCATCTTAGACTCTCAAGGGCTGATAACCAACCATAGTCATAAATGTTGAATATATACACAGTGAGTTATTAAAGGTGAAGTTGAGAAACAGTGGAAGAAACAGGAAGAACTGTAGAACAGATAAGTAAACGTAATGAGAAACACTTAGCATGTTGAGGTTCAAATCCCAAGCCCCGGCCTTATTGGTTGTATGATCTGTGGGCCCTTTGGCTTCTGTTTTTGAGTCTCATTGTGGAGGTGAGGGAAGAACAATGCTCACCTGATAATAATGTGTCCCATAGGTTCATGTATTGGAAACCTTGGTCCCCAGTTGATGAAACTGGTAGGGATTGAGAGGTGTGGCCTCGTTGAATGAGGTGTGTCACGGGTGGGGACGGTGTTAAGGTTTTCAAAAGCCTGCATCTGTTCTAATTAGTGTTGTCTCTCTTCCTTGTTCTTATAGATCAGATGTGAGCTCTCAGCTTCAGTGTCAGGCCTGCCTGCCCTCTGCCATGCTCGCCGCTATGGCAGTCATGTACTTTAACTCTCTGGAACCATGAGCTGCCCACACTAAACGCTTTCTTTGATGAGTTGTGGTGTTTTGTCACCAATAGAAAAGTAAGTCAGGGGACAAACAGCTCATCTACTCTACATCGTGCAATGTGGCCTTTGTGGATGTGAGTCTGTGGAGGGAAAGAGGGAGCTGTAGTGACACCCCCTTGGTGGTACAGTGCGTGACTGGCAGAGGACAATTCCCTCATCAGTCACCGGGAGGATGAGGAAACGTATTTCGCTCCTGTCATGATGGAGGACACTAGCTCAAAGGAGGAAAACCTGCAAAGCTAGAGGTCCATAGAGCAGCGTTGGGTGAGACCAAAAGACACAGAGAGATAGAGAAAGACAGAGACAGAGAGAGGTGGAGATGGGAACCATAATGGTACTCCATGTGTTTGCCCATCCCCGGCAGAACACGTAGCTGCTCCTCAGCGGGTGTCTCTGCCGCCTGGGAGCACCTGGAATACCCACCTTTCTGTCTTCCCTCTGGTGCCAACAAATAAGAACTGACAATTGCTACACAACAAATGTGTATTCATAATTGCTATGCTCCAGCCATCTATCCGGTCAGAGTAGCTAAGCTCCAGACCTCGCCTTTCTTTATTTACCCTGCAATTTCCAAGCTACTTTATGAGACTTTACAGATGGCAGAAGCTTACTAGATAATATCAGCAATATCCCCAAATCTTTGCAGAGGCGTCATGATTCAGAGACTCATGGGACCCTGTCCAGACTGCAACTGAATGAATATTTACTCAGGACAAAGGAGTAGTTATAACCGGGCCCCTTGCAGCCCAGGACCACAATGTTTCTGTACATAAACCAACAATTAAATGTAATCCTATATACTTACAGTTTTAAAAGAAATTCAAACCAGTGCTTGGCACTAAATAAGCCAGCCCTAGAGAAAATGACTTCCAGAACATCAAGCCAACATGTGAACACAGGACCTCTGAGCCACAAAGGGACACACACAGGCTTTTCCACAGGGAAGAGGGCTTGTTGTGTAACTATGCATGAGGCCAAAGTCTCAGACGTTCCTGTGGACAATCAAAAAGCGATTACTGGTCCAATCATATTGGCCATTCCCATAAGGACAACTCTGAGACACAGATTTTGCCTAAAGTGGAGATATCTATAAATTCTATTTGCAATCAGCCCACAGCTAGAGCTGAAAAATCCAGTATGGTAGAGGAATGACCAACTGATTTCATGAGCTTTAAGTTACCATGAAATATTGGATATTTTGCAAATAGTTATATTCTGCCTTGACATTACACATCTAACCCCTCCACACACTTTGACAAAAGCAACACTTGAAAGACAGCTCATGTTGGCTCTCCTTCTCATCACCGAGGAGGGAGTTTTCTTTAAATTATTGCTGTTCTCTGACCCCCAGATGAAAGTCCACAGCATCCTACAGACTCAGTGAAAACTGCTCATTAGACTGAACGTAAGGGCCGGCTCAAAAAACACACCAACCTGTCCATTATCACATGTCAGTCACATTAACAACTACAAGATGGTAGGACTCAATGAAAAAAAGATTTTGTGTGTGTATTTGTGTGTATGTGTGTATGTGTACAAGTGTGTATGTGTATTTGTATGTATGTGTGTATTATATATGCATGTGTACATGTGTGTATGTGTGTGTACATGTGTGCCTGTGTGCATGTGTGTGTGTGTGTGTGCGTGCACGTTCGAGAGTGCTCTGGTGACTGAACCAGGCAATATCAGGCAAGCACCCTGCTATAGAGGAGCAGTCACAGCAGAGTCATATTGTAAAATAAGTTCAAGATACCAGTTTGTTGCCATGAATCTTGGAAGAAGTTGCTACATGTGGAATTTGCTAAGTGCCGTAGGTGGAGTCCCCTGTGAGGGCAAACACTTCTCAAAGTGTTATGCTTTGGAATATAATTATATAATTCTCTCTGGAAAGCTCCAACCCCCGTGTGTGTGTGCGTGCATGAGGTGTGAGTGTGTCTCTCTGCTCCCAACACCCTATAGGTTTTATATAAATATTTATATTTGCAATTTGAAGACTAATGAATTAATAAAGCGGGGTTTGTGTACATGATTTCATTTCTAAATCTCATAGTCATTTTTTAAATGGCAAATAATATAAAATATGAAACAAAGAAACAGAATTCATTCTAAATGGTCAGGATTCATACCAGGAAAACAGTGGCAACATCTCTTTAACCCAGCAGATACTTCAATTATTTGAGTAGAAGGTTGTATAGGGGCCTCTTGGCTTGTAAGTACTGTTTGTGTTATGAGTTCTCACTTTAGCCATTTTTCTGCTTCAAGACACTCTGCTCACTCTTCATAAGCAGGGATGATTATTGATTTAAATGTGACTTTTTATTAGTATTCATATTCTTGTGGGAAAACATAGTAATGAGACTATAAATGCCAAAGAGCGTCAACAGAGACAGAAGAAGATGGTTCTGTCATTGATTTTTATCTCTAAATTGTGAAGACAAATTAGTTCTTGTGGGTCAGAAAGTTATAGGATCTGAAGAAGGGGCTCTTTAAGAAAAGGAGAAGAGTAGGCACAATAGCAACAGGGTCTTGGAAAATATTGATGAACTTGATGGTAAAATTTAGGAATCCTGATGATCTTATTTTGTCAGCTTGATTGGCTCTGGGATTAACCAAGGCATGACTTCCAGGTGAATTGGTGACGGTATTTCTGGGCATCAGCACCTTCCAACAGTGGCTCAGACATAATGACAGAGGGAAAGGCAGGGCTGTGTTCGCCTGCCCACTTTGACGCCTTGCTGGAGAGTGCATATACTTTCTTGAGGCTGCTGCCGCCATCTCTCACTGACGCTGGAAGCTGCTGCCTCAGCCTTCCAGTGTAAGACCAGCCATTCTTCTCTTGGTCATACTGGAGCTGTTAGGCATGGCAGACTTTGCAGCTTTGAGTTTTTCAGCCTCTTCAGTTTACAGAAAGTCTCCCTTAGACTATGGGCCCTATATCCCATCCACTGAGTCAATCTGATAAAGCTCCTCTCTAATATATATTCGTTCTATCAGTTCTGTTCCTCTAGAGACCTGTGACTAAAACACTCTCCCATATTACTGTAATTTACGTATATTATAGTACATGTGAATACTATACATTTAACATATTCCTCCCCACACTCTTCAACAATCTCTTTAGCCACTTTCTACTTTAACTAAAAAAATTCCTTAGACTATTCTTCATGCAGTTTAAATTTATTTTTATATCCCACTCTGACTCTGGAATAGGGTATTTACTATGGTATATCTGTGTTTACATCAAAGGTAATAAAATATTTAGTAAGCACCCATTTTAAAGCCTTATTATTATGGTGCTTTATTCTACAGGACTTTTGTGTTTGATGCCCGTGTTTCATGGTGATGTGCATGTTTTTAATTGTAATCATACCGTGGTTGTACTTTGTCAGTTAACTTATTATTGGATATACATGTTTGTTACATGAAGTAATTATTCTTTTTCAGTTTGTTTTAAAATTGTGACCCACATGTTACTTCTGCATTTTAAAAGGAATGGAATGTCTTTCCCCTTGCCTTTAGCAGAATGCAAACCGTTTAATATAAGAAGGTAAGAGAATCAATGTATTAAAAGGGGGAGTTTCAAATATGTGGTTAGTTGAGCTGGTAACAACACTTTTTCACAAGGGAATAGTTCTTCCTTATCCTTCCTTCCAGCTAACGCTGTGACATCACCTTGCCCTCTTAGGGGCTTTCTTGAGCTACAAAGCTCCATTCAGAGCCTCTTCTAAGACTCTCATTGTATCAAGGTAGTCACTCACTACAGTATCAATGATAGCTATACAATTTTCTAATGAAGTCATCTCATCATTTGCTTACATTTGTTCTAGAACCATTGTGGGTACCCAAGACCAAAGATATCCAAGTCCTTTACCTGAATTATTTGTACATAGATTCATGTACTAATCCTATATACTTGGCATAATCTCTAGATTACATAAAATACTTAACACTGTAAATAGTGGTAATGCTGTAAAACTCTGTACATGTTCAGTACAGACACAACATTTAAGGAGTACCTTCTGCAGCTGGAAAAATAACAGTGGATATGTAGGCCTTGATTTTACAAAGCTCAGGGGAAGACTCTAACTTACTGTCAGTTATTTTCCTGCTGTCTTACAAAATGCGTCATACTTAGTAGGTACAGTAAGTGTTTGCTGGGTGAATAAAAGAAGGAAAGTGTTAGGAAGATGTGTGATAACCACAAAAGAACCTTAGTGATCTAAGGGTAATCAAAAATAGTGTTGAGTATCAACATTAGGAAAAAATATAGACGTAAAACAACATATTTTGATACTGTTTTTGTGCAAGTTTTTGTATTGCTGGAAAAAAGGCTTGTTGAACTGTATCAAAAGCATACACCAACTGATTCTGATTTGTGCTGCAGTGTTGTTGGAAAAGAGCAACATCTCATGCATGGGAACTTTCTAAACTTGCTTGAAAATAAGTCATGCACCTAAGGCTCAGGGGACATTGTGGAAGAAGGGTCAGAAAGAATGTAAGAGTCAGAGAATCAGGGAGTTTATGTGTCCTGTATTGTCAGAAGCTACACCCAGGAAGTCTCACCAACATAGCTGCCTAAACATGAGCTGATCAAGGATGACGCCAACAGTTGTTCTAAAGCAGACAGGGAAACCCCAAAAGGCCTCAACCCTACACAAAGAACTACAGGCAACTAAGGAATGCTGACACTGCACACAAGTTTCTCATCCAATATCAAATGGTTAGCCCTGAAAACATGCGTCCAAGTACTATTATACAGACTGGGGAGGTTATACTTATGTATTTAGCAGTTTATATGTACATACATATACATATAGGCACGTAATAACAATTAATGATAAAGGAAGCAATGAATATGAAAGAGAGCAAGAAGGACTGTTTAGGAAGGTTTGGAGGAAGGAAAGGGGGGGAATAATCTAATTATATTATAATCTTAAAAATAAAAAAAATGTTTTTTAAGATCTGATATAAAGTGCATTGAATCTCTAACTCTGGGTCCATAAAGGTTGTTCAGCATGTTCATTTGTTAAAATGGGTGCTTCCGGGCCAAGAGAGAAAATAAGGACTTCGTAGGTTCTAAAGCATCTGGTCTTTATAGACTGATCTTCTTATGAGCACAGTCTAGTGGTGGACAAAGAGTGGACTCTCATGAAGGTCCAGTCCCAGGGGCTTGGCTCTGCAACGGAGGCCGACATTTCACCTTGCATGGTGCTTCAGCTCCAGAGCCAATTACATTTATTCTAGTGTTCCTTTTAACAATGTTTTTCTCTTTTTCACATTGGTAGCTGGAGCTTGAACCCAGGACAAACCCTCTAGCACTGAGATACTTCTCTGGCCAGCTAGTAGTTTTTTTTTTTTTTAATTAAAAAAATCTATTGCACAAGAGTTTTATACATACACACATATAATATGTTTTGGTCAGTTCCATCCCTGTTTCCTTTCCCCCAATTCTTTCCCTGTGCATGTCCACTATTTTCCTTCCCCTCCCCTTTCTCTTTCTTCCCCCACCCCCTCCCCAGAGTCTACTTTGCAGTGCCCAGTGTGCTTGTACAGTATAGGGCCATCTGCTGGAGCCACGGTCAGCTTCTCAGAAACCAGATCCCTGAACGGACTCTCCATGTCCTAACAGTCATCAGTGGCCAATAGCTTCTTACCCAGGGGGAGTCTGATGGCCCCTTCCTTTACCCACACTAGGATTTCATCTGGCGTGGTCTTGCCCAGGTCTAACACTGCTGTTATAACTGCTGAGCTTGTGTGTGCTGTGTCTGGAGAATAGTGTTTACATGGAGCCCTCCAGTACCTCTGGCTCTCCCAGTCCTTCCGCCCTTTATTCTGCTGTGATCTCTGAGCCTTGGGAGAGAGTGTGTGACACAGATGTCCTGGTTAGGGCTGAATGGTCTTGTGGAAGCGTTTTCTGGCTTCCTTTTGCAGACTTGGTCACAAGAGAAGTAAGTCAAGCGTACAACGAACAAATCAAGAAGGTTAGGAGCAGTAAGCTCCTATATGAACACACAGCTAATTCTTTTTAAAAGAATAATTCTAAGTTAAGGAATAACAACCAAAATTAATTAGGGAAAGGAGTTTAAGTAGTCATTTCAGAAACTATATGGACAGCGTGCAGGAATCATATGTCTGTAACACAAAGGAAAAGTTTCAACGATTTTGTAAAAGCGCTTCTGATCTGTCCAGATTTTATAGTTTAGAAAAGTAGTCCTAAGATGCTATCAACTAAATTTCTCCACCCCAGATGAGTAAAATCAAAGCCAAGCAGTCTCACAGACCACACGCCTATTGCACATTTATAAATATGCCGAGGAGAGCTGTGCAGAGACACAGCGTGACCCCTAACCACATTCTATTACAGGTTGTGGGTGTTGGTGATGCGGTCTAGGACGAAACCTCAGTCCACCTTAGAAAGATAGAGACTTCTCAAAAACACACTCTGTCCAAAATTGATGGACACACACAAACCGCTGAAGACAAGAAAAGCCGGAGTCCAGCCAGGCTCCATCTGGATATAATATAACCCAGTGGAATGATAACAAAATATTATTTTTGGATTATGCTTTTGTGTGTTTTATGTGGCATTTCGCTGCCATCTGAGGACTCTTCTGTTAGTTTGTTAAAAAGTACTCACTGTTGATATTAATTCTCTCTTCCAAAACACATCTTATTAATAGCTTACTTTTTTCCCCTTACTTTTTTGGGGGATGATGGGGTAGCAGTTGCACTTAAGACCTCACACGTACTAGGTGAGCGCTTTGCCACTGAGCTCTATTCCCAGTCCCACTTGCTTGCTTCATGCAAACAGTAGTTTACTTCGTTTGGAGTTTCGTTTTATACTTACTGACAAAAATTCAATGTGTGTGTGTGTGTGTGTTTTGTGTCTCTGTCTGTGCATGTGTGTTTCTGTGTGTGTGAGTGGTGTGTGCCTGTGTGTGTATGTCTCTCTGTGTGTGGTATGTCTGTGTCTGTGTGTGTTGATGTGTGTGTATGTGTATATGGTGTGAGTCTGTGTGTGTGTGTGTGGTATATCTGTGTGTGTCTGTGCTTGTGTGTCTGGTTTGAGTCTGTATGCATGTGTGTGTGGTCTGTGGTGTGTGGTCTGTGTATATGTGTGTGTGTGCTGTGTCTGTGTGTGTATGTCTCTGTGTGTAAGTGGTGTGTGCCTATGTGTGTATGTCTGTGTGTGTGAGTGGTGTGTGTCTGTGTGTGTATGTCTCTGTGTGTGTGGTGTGTCTGTGTGTATTCCTGTGTGTGTGTGTGTCTGGTGTGAGTCTCTCTCTGTCATACACGTACAAAGAGAGCAGACAGTGCTTTCTCCTTGGCAGGTGCAGCGTGCACCCTAGTACTGCGTTACTGGATTTATGCGCTACTGGAATCCCAAATCTACAAGTAACTTTGAGCTGTTCACTGTGAACAACTACAGATGGAACTCAAGACCCTTCCCTGTGTGTGCTTTAGTTAGTGCTTGGGACCAAAGCAGCATCACGCTCAGGAGACCAGTCCTCGCCACCATTTTCAGTCAGTGAACACAGTTCCTTAGACCTGTTGGTGACCCGAGAATCCAGCTTCTAAGCCCGGAAGCCGTCATTTCAGGAGAGGCTTGAAGTGAACGAGCCTTCGTGGCTCGTGCCCGCACCGCAGGTGATGGGCACATCAGTGGTGCTGCTCAGACCCTAGGTACACCCCCAGTCTCTGCATCAGCTTGGGTGCAGAGAGGTACCGGTGGGGCCCACCGTGAGCTGCGTTACCACCGGCGGTGAGAACCTGCAACCACTGTGTTCTCTGCCGTTGCTCTTCCCTGTGGCCAGGGGAAGCAACATTCGGAAGAGTCTCTCAGGGCACCCAGGCTTTGCAGTGACTCTGAAAAAGGGCCCACCTTTTATAAGCGACAGAACTCATCGGAGTCCACACAATGTATTAGGCTGTGAAGTTTTTACACAGTAGTTCTATACCTTCTGTCGAGAAAATATTTGGCTATTCTCAAACAAAACATAGTGAGAGTAAAAAGCACGAAGTGCAAGTTGATTTAAAACACGTGCTACAGGGGAAAAACAACTCGAGGCAATGAAAAAAAAGTATTTGTGAAGAAGAAACACATTATTCCCCAGAAAAAAACCTCATTAAGTTGTATGCTAACAAGCATTTCACGTAAATGGGCTGTGATTGGAAAAACAATTAGAGCCATAGTGTTACAGCCCAGAGAATAATCTAAGAACAAAACGTAGAAGTGATAAATGAGTTTAAAGACTAAAATAGTGAACAGTTATCTGGGAGAATCACTGAGGGCAATTTTCCTCCTCCCCCTTTAAAGGTATTTGAAGGAAAATAGGTAAAAAAAAAAATCTGACACTTGCTATACAGTAGGTTGGTTAAGTTTTGATCTGTTTTAGGACATGTTACTCAAAAAAAAAAAAAAAAAAGTGAATCCTGGGCCCTTGAGACAAGACAGTAGCTGCAGTACTTGCTGACCCTCCATGCTCCTTTGCCCTGATGGTCCTAACAGTGGGGAGTATTTTCTGACCTTTCCCTGAAGCGTGTTGCAAAATGCTCTCCCTCTACCGGAAAGGCAGGAGCCAAAGACACACAGACCCCGGGCAGAACCTGAACTCGCAGGCTTGCTCTGTATCCCAGTGCGCTTTAGTAGTTACACATTCTGCCCTCCAGACACACCATACCACCCTCTCCCGTGACATTCACTTTGTACCACTTACATATGTCTATTCATTAGCTAAGTTTTCGCTCTTACCATGTCATTTCCTAGTGTGTTAAAAACTGTAGGAGGAAAACATCTTCTCCTCGCTCTCCTACTCGGTTTACAGCTAAGCGCACTCTACCTGAAGAGACTGAGCAAGAGGAAAAGTTGACACATTTATTTAGTGTTAAGCTTTAACTGAGGCTTTTCTGAGGAAAGACCTGGAACATTGGGTCAGTTTGTGTAGCCTCTATACAAGGTGTGAGGCGGAGTGGGCTCTGGTAGAAACGGTGTGACTTGGCAGAGTGACCCTGCCCATGCAGCTGAATCTCTCGGCGCTAAGCCTCGCAGCTGTGCCCTGCGTCAGAGCTGTGACACCGCCGTCATCCTTTTTTCCATGCTCCTTTGCATTCTTCTGACTGCAACACTGTCTCCTTGGTTTCCCCAGCATGCAGGGGACCTCTCCCCCTATAACCTTCCATATCCCGGAACTCCATTTGGAGCTCTCTGTCCAGTTGACTCTTACCCTTATGTAAAGAGTCGCCTCAATGAAAGCCCCCCTGAAATGAGCATTCCTTCAATGCCCCCAGCAAGAGGTGCTGTTGGACTGGCTATTATGACTGTGAGAAGTTTGAGTTTGCAAGGTGATTGGTTAACCTCTCTGTATGTGAGACCGTAAACTGTATCCGACTCGGAATCACAGGGGCTGACACTTGTCAATCAAGTTTCTCACCTTTCCTATATGTCAGATAAGGATAGAAATAGCACATACATCACAGGGACTTTCTGGTAGTGAATGAGATTATGCACATATCATGTACTAAAAACAACTCCAGTAACACAGTAAATGTTTAATTTTGTTGAGTGAATATATGCTTTTAAAACCATTTATTCTGGTGTGCCTGTGGCTTTGTGTTTCCTAGGGGGTTCAGTCCTGTCAGCAAGTCATTTTCAAAAATTCTATCCACATGTCTGTTTCTCAGAATAATTACATTTCTTCAAATTTTAAAATTATAAAACATCATCATGGGAAATTTCATTTTTCTTACTCTTTGGCCATTTCATACACGTGTATGCCGTATTCTGATTACTCTCTCCCACACCTTCGTTTGTCTCTCTCATCCCCTCTCTTCCCTACAAGTTCCTCTCGCACACTCATTTCCTGTTTTGTGACCTACTGAGCTCAAGAGTGGATACACCATTGAAGACCAATACTCTCTCTCTGCCTATTATTCATCACTAGCCAATAGTTACCCAGGAAGAGGGCGAGCCCTATAAGTTGTTCCCTCGTCCGTGACTGGCTTTGCCTGGTACAGGCCCAGTGCAGACAACTGCAGTTGCTTTGAATTCATGACCTGTATGAGCTGTGTCATGGCCAGAAGACAGTGTGTTTGGGAACCCTTTTCTTTACCAGCTGGCTATCACGTCATTTTCTTCTCTTCTTCTGCAGTATGAGCCTTAGCTGGACAGGCCATATATCTAGGGGCAAAGAAGGTATTTATCTTTATAGGAGTAGGCAAAGGCTGCTCTTAACCTTGATCAGAGATGTTTCTCTTTTCAGTGAAGGGTCGTGAGCTCAGAGACCCAAGGCTGCTTCAAGTACAAAGAATAAGTGGCTGTTGAAGTGAATATATTTGTTTTACATAATTTAAAAAAGCTTACTACACTTTCCTGAACTGGAATTATCGAACTCAAGAAGAGTAACTCAAGTTTTTTTTCTCAAAGCTTGCTGTCAAATACACATTCAGAAAATGTGTTCTAGTTTTGACTACAGTTAAATGAAATTGCTTGGATACCTTTGTATTGCTAATTGTCATTTAATTGAAAACTTTTGTGAATATGGTAAACAAGAACATTTATTTTTACTAGCTTTCTTAGCTTACTAATGTAGTTTGATACATGTTCCTGTCTGTCACTTCCTGTGCCCTTTTGACCATGCCACTTTGATATGTGTCTGCTGTGGAGTCAGTAAAATTAGATGAGTAGTAAGCAGCTTTGATTACCAAGAATATTAATTTGTTGCCCTATTTTGCTAATATTTTATCAAGTTCCATTTACATTTAAATTTTGCAGTATTTCTATGAATTGTGTATTCTTATGTTGATTCTGACATTTGTTATTTCATTCATGACTTTTATGCCTACAAATTCCTCTTTTAATTGGCAACTGTGGCATTTCTTTCTATTTTCTATGGTTCTTAGTACAAATTTGCTTTTAGTCTACTTTTATCCCTGAGGTCAGCATAACTTGTTATTATTCTAAACAGTTTTTTCTGAAATGAACCATATACTCAATGGTTCATTTTCCCCCTAGTGTTGGGGGAGCCTTTCCAATTACAGATTAAACTATTTCATACACAGTAAAGCTACCGAACATTTATTTACTATACTTTCAAAGACGCCATTTATACAAAGATTCCCAAGTAACTCACAGCTAATTTTCATTCTTTACTTTGATTTTTATAAATCACCACACATCAATATGACTTCTCAGTGCCCGGCATGCATTATCTTGGGGTCCCCTGGACTAAGTGCAGAATTAGGCGCATGGTAGAATTTCTAGCACAGGATTGTGAAATTGCATGGGCCCTTTTCCTGAGGAATATTCCATTTTTATGTGGCACAGAGACGACCACAAAGCAGGTACCTATATGGTGTCTGCTATTAAATTTTTTTCCTTTTGTTAAGAAAAAGAGGATTGATAGGCCTTGAACGCTGTGAAGCAAGGATGTCTCCAGAGGGTGGTTGCCTGCCTTTATTAGAAGCATGTGTGCCATGGCTGCTGGCAGTCATCCAAGACTCCTCAAGCGGCTGGGAAATCACAGCGAGATAGAACACGGCCAAACTCTAAGATGGAACAAATTGTAAAATCATACTGCATCTTAATTTGATGACCAACAGGGAAGGTTTTTTCTGCCTCATCAAATCTTATAAAGAAGAGCATTTATGATTTTCATGTGAGTTTGACAGGTAAGAGGAGAAATGTAGAATCAGTGTTCTGGGATAGCCTCGGCCTTGGCTGGCTCGCAAGACAGTCCGGACTTCGAGTGGCTGCCTCCCCGCTTCTGCACTTGGGGGAGGATAGGTAACTATTTTCAGCAGAAAACAAAATCTCCCCCAAGGAATATCCCTTCAGTGGGTATTCACCTGAATGAAGTTGTAGACCCTGAAAGATATCAGCAACGCTGGAGAGACAGCTCAGTGGAAGCTGCATAGGCATGGACCCACGTCTGGATCCCTAGCACCTAGGTAAATGTCTGGGCAAGGCCACGAAAGCCTGTCTGCACCAGCATAGGGAGTAGAGACCAGCAGCTCTCTGGAGCTTTTGGGCCACCAGCTTAGCTTCAGTGAGGCTTAGCCAAGCCTCAGTGAGTCTTAGACAAACACACACACACACACACACACATGCACACGCACACAAGTGCACACACATACATGTGCACATGGGGGTGGGGTAGAGAGAGAGAGAGTGACAGAGAGAGAGAGAGAGAGAGAGAGAGAGAGAGAGAGAGAGAGAGAGAGGCAGGGAGCTTCCTTATATTTCTCCAAGTGCTAATCTATTGGTGCTAGTGGGGTGATAAGGGCATTAAAAATCACACATGAAGTCATCCTGGTTGTTGTTTGGAAGCATTTCTGTACTTACATATGAATAAGAGAATGATTCATTTGCTTTGGAATTCACAGGACATTAAACCAAATTAGGAAGCCAGGCAGCTGTGACCTGGTTTTGTAAGGGCCAAGAAAGCTGCAAAGTTTCACTTCCGAACCGTGCAACTCAAAACCGTTTTCTGGTTCCCTCTGTCATTTGGGATTCACGTCCCCCTCAGGGACTTATGTAAAACAACACGCCGGGTCATGTTTGCTCCTGCACCAAGCCTTCTATGAGGAAATAGACTTGTGAGCTCATGAGAAAGGCACACAGCCTGGAAGGAAAAGGCTCCTGGCGTCAGAGCAATGGGCAGTCAGGAAAGGCTCACCTGCAAGGCTCAAGCATTACCTTACAAAGAAAGGAAGACAGCCCTGTGTCTGAGGCCTAATATAGTTTTAGGTATATTGGGTTCCAGGTGGTACTCTGTCTCACTCAGTAGAAAATAAAATTCAGAATTTTAGAAGATTTCTAATTAATTAACTAATTATTTTTTGTATGGAGATATTTTGGGAACAGACTAAGGGAATTGGGAATTGGTTGTTGGGGTCTGTTAATATTCCTCTAAACTGTGACATATTCATCAGCTACCCAATGAGCATAACTTTTATTTTGAAACCTGGCTTAACCTTTTTTTTTTAAGAATGAGAATGATATTGATGATATTGTGAGATGCTTTTTATTTATATTCATTACCAAATTAGTTTTGTTTCTTGAAAAAAATTGTTTTATAAACAACTTTGTAAATAGTGTTCCTTGAAATGCTAAACACACACACTGACAGAAAGACAGAGACAGAGAGATAGAGACAGGAACAGAAAGGCAGGGAGAGAAACAAAAGGGTTTCTTAGGTTGCCCAGATGGTGGGCTGCATTCTGCTATGAACGTTCTAATTTGAGGGACCATATCATGGACACAGCTTGATGAGCAGGGCATTTTCATGCTCTTATTTCTGTAAGAACTCCAGCATTTCTATTTCTAGTTTGGTGACAAGCAATGTTCTCTTGGTTTTTATTTAGGATAAAGCTTGCATAACTATCCGCCGGCTTCTTTCATTATTATTGTTTCAGCCGGAGCGGGCTTTGCTTTTGCTATAGCCTCCTGAATGCATTATTGATCTAAGGAAGGGATTTAAGTGTAGGTAACTCACATTATCTCTGGTAGGGAATTGTTTAGCCATGAACATTGGAAGAGGAGACTAGGGGAAGTAAGAGCCAGAGAGCTTATTTTCCAAAGACCTCCACTTATTACCCAGCATCCTATTCTCGGGAGAGCGCAGCTAACCCAGAATGTGGCTCTTCACACTCAGCAGCTTTGATCACCTTCCTTGGCACCTGTCATCCGGCTCTCTCAGCCTCACCCACTCTTTATCCCTCAAATAAGGCTCAAACGTGAACAAGGAACTTCGCTAGCGCTTTCCAAGGGAAAAAGAGTTTACCAGCGGTAACTCCAACAGGGCAGTGTTTACCAGAACATAAAGTTCGGCTGAAACCCCGCAGTGACATCATCTCCCAGCACTTGCTGATGAGGCTGGAGACGGTTCCAAGATACGTTCAGCTGGGCTGGTTACTCTATGCTGGAAATGGTCAACCGGCTCACACTTCAAAGACCTCTCTTTACTAGGTTGTGTTTAGCTCTTAAAAGAAACGGAAAGCAACCCAAATCACAGACTCGGGCTAAGCTGGTATTTAAAAGGATTCCAAAACTTTCTATGTTGTGGTTGTTTTTCTGTGGGTTGATAAGTTAACTAATAGCTTGGCATTAAGGTTAACTTTCTTTCTGACATACCCTTAGACTACCGAGGCCTTGCTGTGGGGATAGAAACATTTGAAGAGCCAAAGCAGGGGCAGTGGAGGAGTGGGAGAGGGAAGCTGGCCTGGCCTTTCAGGAGGTGAAGCTGCTCATGATTCGGGAAGTATATTGTCCGCATGTATGGAGGCGATCATGTGAACTTTGGAGCTGAAAACTGGAATCAAAGAAATAAACAGTCAGAAGGCTAAGTGGTCAGAAAATTTAGGATGAGTTAGTGGAGCCCCAGAATTCAGGAGGCTTGTGTAAAGTAATAATTAATAATAATAAAACTAAACTAAGAAAAAGTAAAAGAAAGGACGTGTATTTAGATGAAAGAAGAATCGTGCAAGAAAAACCAATGTGGTTTGTGTCAGCTGAGGTGGCAAATATTTGTTTTCCTCTTTTTTCTGTGTTCTAACAGGAAAGGAAAACATACAATTTCTAGTAGCTGATGTCTATTACAGTTGTGTGTGTGAGAGAGAGAACCCATCGACATGCTCATCTGTGTGCATGGACTGAGGCCAGAGGTCAATGTCAGATACTTTTCTTACTTTTATTTGTTTGTTTGTTTGTTTTTCAGGCAAGGCTCTCACTGAACCTGGACTTTGCTGTTTCAGCCAGAACGGCTGCCAGTGACCCTGGGACTCTCCTGCCTGGAATCAGGATCTATTGCCATGCTTGTGAGGCAGGCTCTGAACTTGCTGAGTGCACCCACGAGTCCCTTGTTCTACAGTCTTGAATTCTCTTTCACAAAGTTTTTGGATGACCCAAAAAAATATCCTCACGAAATTACTATTGATTACAGAAGCTATGGGTAAGGCTGTCAGAAGCCCACCTTCATTAAAGAAACCTGAGCTTTTTCATGTCACCTGGGAAAACAGAGACTGGTATGCATGCTACACATTAGACGTGGAAGACCCAGACAGGAGCTTGGCACCTTGTCTGTCAAAGGACGGCTGCAATATTTGCCTCAGAGCTCTGTTGTGAAGACAGAATGAGCTATATAATTTCAAACATTAGGTGTGTGTGTGTGTGTATTTCATGATGTAAACAAATAAACAAAAAAAACCAAGAAACCTCCCAGAGTTAGAGCTGTAACCTCCGGCTGACGGGATTGGTAGGTAAGCCTCCCCAAAAGCTCCTTGTCTCCTTGTTAGGTCAAAATGCACAAAGCCTTCACTATCTGCTGGCCTTATTTCTCAATTGAAATGGAAAACTTAAAAAAAAAAGTCAGTATTTGGTAGCAGTAGTGGAAAGATTGGCTCAACTTGCTCTGCTCTCATATTATAGCCAGAGGAGTCCTTTTATTTCAAGCAGACGTTTGTGGCTCCTTCCACAAGCTGAGCACACATTACTCTGGGGAATGACTTCCAGACTCAGTGGCCCTGAAACCACGATAAGACATCTCAAGCCTTTCCTACTTCCCTCTACTAGGAGGAGTAATCCTGGGGAGAACTTTAAGCAAATGCACATGGCAGTCACCTTTTCAAAGTCCCTGGAAGACCACAGAGGAAATGAACACCCGAAAACAACCCTCGCCGGGAACCACAGTGCAGCAATCTGACATGACACATTTTAATGACTGTTTTAAGCGTCACATGACTACTCATTCCCTGCCCAGCCCTAAGTGGGATCCCTTAAAACTCCCTGGACACTCTATTTTTACCTTCAGCTTCTTCGTGGCCTTCCTACTAGTCACACCAGAGAATGTCTGCCCATGGCTAAAAAAGAGCTCCCTTTAAGCAAAATTCTAAATATTTCTATGGCTCTCTTAGACACTGTGTCCTAGCATGGATTTCATTTTGTAGGAACACGACACTATTTTTGCAGGGCATGTGGTTCCTTGCAGATCCCTTGACTCTGCTTTGGAGCTACTAGTGGTCCTATAGAGACAAAAGAATAAAACTGGGATTTGGGATTTGGAGATTGAAGGGAATCTGGCCAGCTCAGGCTTAGTGAGCATGGCTCTGGTATGCCTTGTCCTTCCCTCAGATTCCCCGTGCCTTGCTAAAAAACTTTAGATTACATTCCCAAAGCAAACACCAAGGTCTATTTCCTTATTTGGCCACTTCCTCCTCCTGAGGCCTACTATCAAAGTATTGAAGTCCAACAATCAAAAGCCCCCTTTGGGTCACCTAATTAACACACCCAATCCCAATCAAAATATACCACCACATACTAGCCTATTCTAACAGCCCTCTCCCTTTCCTCTTCTTAAAAATTACCCCTGCAAGGTCATTGGCTGCCTTTTTTTTTTTTTTTTTTTTTGGCTTGAGTCAGAAGCAGCCACTTTAGCTTGTCTTCCTCAGTTAATAAAGGGCCATTCTGTGAAAACAGGGTGTGGTTTGTACCTAATCTGGGGCTTGGGAGGGGGAGCCCCTGCTGTATAGATGGGTCTTTTCAGAGATGACACAGAATGTGAGAGATCACATTCTATCTGAGGCTTGATATGCCACTGTCATAAAGTCCCTATGAGTAGGTCTATTCTCAGCTACAGGGATGTAACCAGCAATGAAGGGTTCATCCATCCATAAATTATTGAAAAAGCAGACAAGCTATCCCAGCCACCCCTTCAGATCCCAGGGGACACTGAACACAGACCTGTGGTCCCCCAGAGAAAGGCTCCCATGGCAAGAGCTTGTAGGTGATGCAGCTAGAGCAGTACACAGTGGTACTGAGGAAAAAGCAGGCACTGGTGTTCCAGCAGCTGCTCTAGCTAGATGTTGAAGCAGGAACTTCAGAGAAGAGAAGCTGAGTATGTTTGCAGAAACTTTCATTAAAGACTAAGGATGAAAACAGTAATCTGCTCATGCCCAGGGCAAGACCGAATTATAGCGGGGCAAGTCAGTTCAGTCAGCTGGTGAGGAGGTGACAGCAGGGTGCAGTTATTGATTAGTAAGTGTTCAGACATACTACAGTACCCTAGAGAAGCAAATAATTCACGGATGTGAAAGGAAGCAAGAGATTAATTTCAACAAAAACAAAACAAAGTAAAATATTGATGGAGGCAGATCTGAAGAGACAGTTTGGGAATATCAGTCAAAGCCTTCAACTCTTAGCAATGTGCTTAAGAATTTAAAAGAAAAGTTAATGTAATGAGTAAACAGAGGATGATTCTTGCCCAAAACCATACATGGAAAAAAAGACAGCATCTTCAACAAATGGTGCTGGTCTAACTGGATGTCTACATGTAGAAAAACACAAATAGATCCATACTTAACATCCTGCACAAAACTAAAGTCTAAGTGGATCAACGACCTCAACATAAAACTAGACACACTAAGCCTGTTAGGAGAAAAAGTGGGAAGAGCCTTGAACTCATTGGCACAGGAGACAACTTTCTGAACAAAACACCAACAGCACAGGCTCTAACATCAACAATCAATAAATGAGACTTCATGAAACTGAAAAGCTTCTGAAAAGCAAAGGACACTGTCATCAGAACAAAATGTTAAACAGCAACAAATCAAGTAATCAAATTAAAAAATTCTCTATTGAGAATTGTCAATAGAGGAATATCGAATGGCAGAGAAACACTTAAAGAAATGCTCAACATCCTTAGCTATCAGGGAAACGCAAATCAAAACAACCCTGAAATTTCACCTTACACCCATCAGAATGGCTAAGATCAAAAACTCAAGTGACAACACATGGTGGAGAGCATGTGGAGAAAAGGGAACCCTTCTCCATTGCTTGAGGGAATGTAAACTTGTACAACCACTTTGGAAATCAATCTGGTGCTTTCACAGAAAAATTAGGAATACTGCTAACAAGGACATTTGCTCAACCATGTTTACAGAAGATTTATTTGTAATAGCCAGAAGCCAGAAACAACCCTGATGTCCCTCAGTTGAGGAATGGATACAAAAATTGTGGTACATGTACACAATGCAATACTACTCAGCAATTAAAATCAAGGAAATAATGAAATTTGCAGACAATGGTGAGAACTAGAAAAGATCATACTGAATACGGTATCCCCAAAGCAGAATGACACACATGGTATATACTCACTTATAAGTGGATATTAGACATATAGTATAGGGTAATCATACTAAAATCATATACCTAAGGAAGCTAATCAAAGAGGAGGACCCTGGGTAAGATGATCAGTTCTCATTCATAAAGGCAAATGGGATAGACCTTACAAGAGGGAGAAAACAGGCAACAGGACAGGAGTCTACTACAGAGGGCCTCTGAAAGACTCTACCCTGCAGGGTATCAAAGCAGATGCTGAGACTCATAGCCAAACTTTAGGCAGAGTGCAGGGAATCTTATGAAGGAAGAGGGAGACAGAAAGACCTGGAAGGGACAGGAGCTCCACAAGGAGAGAAAAAATATCTGGGCACAGGGATCTTTTCTGAGACTGATACTCCAAGCAAGAACCATTCATGGAGATAACTTAGAACCCCTGCACAGATGTAGCCCATGGCAGCTCAGTGTCCAAGTGGGTTCCCTAGTAATGGGAACAGGAACTGTCTCTGACACGAACTGATTGCCTGCTCTTTGATTACCTCCCCCTGAGAGGGGTACAGCCTTCCCAGGCCACAAAGGAAGACAATGCAGCCACTCCTGATGAAACGTGATAGACTAGGATCAGATGGAAGGGTAGGAGGACATCCCTTATCAGTGGACTGGAGGAGGGGCATGGGTGGAGAAGAGGGAGGAAGGTTGTGATTGGGAAGGTATGAGGGAGGGGCTACAGTTGGGATATAAAGTGAATAAACTGTAATAAATAAATATATGAATTTAAAAAGTAAGTTAAAAGTTCTTTAAATACATATTTAGATCTTATAAAATATAAATTACTTTAAGATATCTTCTAAATTATAGTTAATATATAAATATACCACATATTTATAATATTTTATATTTTAGATGTATGCAAAATGCAAAATAATCTCAACAACATATCAGCAACAGTTCAGTAGTAAAGTTATTATTCAGTAAAAGTGGGTAGAGGCCTTGAGTAGACACACTCACCAAGGAGGCCACAGAGGTGGTGAGAGGTACATAGTTAGTCAGGAGGGGAATGCCTGGTGAAGCAGCATGTGCTTCTTTAAAACAATACACAGACAAAACTTGTTTGTAGACTCTTTTTCTGTGTTAGGAAAAAAAATCTAAGAGCATCCAAATGACTACCAATGAGAGAACAGGCAACTTTGTTTTTTATCCAGAGGAAGAAAGGGTACTTAGGGATCAAGGGGAATCCAAGGCAGAGCAAAACAGAAGCACACCACAACTCCAGTGACCTTCAGAGAATAAAGGGTTAGAGTAAAGGGGCCAACCTCAAGAGAGTTTATTCTGTGTACTTTCATACTGTTAATTTCTGTAACATGTAAAACTAATCGGTAGTGGAAAAGACTACACCAGTATATTCTAAACTGAAGGGAGATTGGACAGGGTCTAAAGGGATTTCTGGAGGTTAGGCAAGGTCTATTCCTTAATGTCATGTACTTTATGAAAAGTGTGTGTGTTTGTCAAAATTCTTTAATTGTAACATGAGATCATTGTACTGTATTCAAATTATATTTTCATTGCCCCAAGAGATCTAGTAATGACATTTCTAGACAATTGCAAATTAAAACTACAATGACATACTTTATGAGACACACCCCCAAGCACAGGTAAATGAAAAAGACGTATTAGATACTAAGTGTCAGTAGTGACACAGGGCATCTGGAAGCCTCTTGAATTGCGGGTAGGAAGTGAAATGCTTGGGCTGTTTCTTTGAGAGGTAAACATACATCTTACCTATGACCCAATAATTCTACACCCAGATATCTCTTTGAGATAAATGAAAATATGGATCCACATATCAGCCAGACTTGCATGGCTCTTATGCAGTTTTTTGATTTTTGAATCTATGAATCCACCAATATGCATCAGCTGGGGAATGTGTAACCCCATCTTGACATGTGTGTACATTGGAATAATAATCAGCAACCCAAAGTCTGAGTGCTGATGACTGTGACAACAGAGGTGAATCCTAAAAAGCACCATTCAGAGCTTCAGATGACACCAGGCTTCAGGAAGGCAGAGCCGTGAGGTCAGGAAGCAGGACCACTGGGGTGCCAGTAAGGTTTGGCACTGGGGAGAAGTTGCCAACACAGTGGCACAGGGAACTGTCTGGAATGATGGGCATGCTCTATCTACATTCTTAGTCTCCCATATGCTGTTGAATAGACTTGGCAAAACCTGATGGATAAAGGAAAGCAAAGTTTAGTGTTCCTACATCATATCTTAATAAGCAGGTAAATAATTCTAATTATTACACAACTTTTTCATTTCTTTGGATGCTACAGTGATACCAGTTTGTATCCATGTAGAGATGGGTTCTACAATGTCATGGATAACAACAAGTGTCTATTCTCAAGTTCCTTATGTAAAAGTATTCTCAGAGAACATGTAGACATTCTTCTGTTTCTTCAAACAACCTCTAGATGACTAAATAGGCTTCATACGGCATTGGTGCTATGCACATAGTTATTATGTTGTTGTGCGGGGAGTAACGACAGGAAAAAAATCAGTATATGTTCAGCACAGAACAGACTTTTACGAACCTTTTCTATCTGTGATTGGTTGGATCCCTGACTGCAGAACTGCTGGATAGAAGCAAAGGCTGACTGCAACAATGCTGCTCAGAGGAGTGGTTCTCAACCTGTGGGGGATAATTCCTTTGGGGTCGCATGTCAGATCTTTACATTACCATTCATAACAGTAGAAAAATTACAGTTATGGAGCAGCCTGGAAATAATTTTAAGGATTGGGGTCACCACACACAAGGAACTGAATTAAAGGGTTGGAGCTAGTTAGGAAGGCTGAGAGCCACTGGCTTTAGAACATCCAACTATGGAAGGTTAGAGCATGAGGAGGAGGAAGAGACATGCCAGGGCTTAATGGTAGATGCCTATAATCCCAGCACTTTGGAAGCACAAGGATTGTGAATTTGAGGCCAGCCTGAACTACATAGTACAACTCTGCCTCAAAACCAACGAGAGCCATAAGAAAACTAGACAAATTGCCTAGAGCTGCCCTGGGCCACCAAGATTGCTGATCAACACTATATTCTAGTCAACTCTGGAAAGTACATCCACCACCATGCCAGTGAGATATGTGTTACAGTAAAAAAGAGGAAGTGATGCAGCCGCTATCAGCCAGGAAGTCAGTGTCTCAGGAAGCAGACGAGCACATCGCTCTCGTATTGAAAAGGGTACCACGAAGTAGCACTGCCTATGTGTTCTCATGCTTTAGATTGTGCCAGGAAGTTCTGATACAATCCATGAATACAAATTCCTTCAAAGAACACTTAAAAAAAGAAAACCAAAGTACATCAAAGTGTCAACAAAAACTAGGACTTTTTATTAAAGCAAAAATAATTGCTTTCAATTTTGAAGATCAATGGAGAAAGGAAAATTCTTTTTTGTTCTTTATTCTCCAACAACGTCTTGAATGGGGACACCTGGTAGAGGGGGAGACAGTTCCGGGAGAGGGGGACACAGCACTGGTAGGATTTTAAGATGTGGTGAACTCATTCTACAGGGATGACTGGTAAGCTCAGAAGCAGGAGGAAATGTGTCTGATGGGGTAAACTGTGCTTCCATGGAGCCTTGAGAGTAAAGACTTAGGGTTCCAGGAAGACTACTTTTTTATGGGGAACAACAGATAAGGTAATGAATGTGGCCAAAGGACAAACATGTGAGGTGACACCCAGACTTGGGCAGCTTCTGCAGTGGTGAGCTCAGGTTCTGGACGGGGATGGCCTGAGGTTGAGTCTAGGTATTTTTTAGCTCTGTGGCTTGGGGCCCAGGATCTAGAGTTCATTATCTGTCTGTCTATCATCTATCTATCTATCTATCTATCTATCTATCTATCTATCTATCTATCTATCTATCTATCTATCTATCTAATTATCTATCATCTAATCTCTTAGTCTGTTGTAGTAAGAGGAAGAAAAGAAAAAATAATTTATGGAATGTTCTATAGATTAAAATTAGCAAGTTCTTATATAGTTCTTAGCCCAAGGATGTGTTCAATGGATGTTTGGCATGATTGTTCAATGCCATACTGGATTTAGAGTCAGAAGACAGTTTGAGGTGTAGCTTAACTAATTGCCTCAGGGATTCTCACTCAGAGCCAGTGTGCAGGGAAAGTTTAGGCACAGGTAAAATGATGGCTGCCTCAGTTCTTACTCTACCATTGATGAAATGATCTTGGGCAAGTTTATTTTTTGGGTTCCTTATCTATAATGGGAATGGTGAAAATTGGTTTCTGTAAGATTGAAATTAAGTCATGCCTAGAAGAATTCTTCGTACACTGGAAGTCATTCTTAGATGGCACTGTTCTCAACAGCTCAGTGGTTACTGTCTCAGAGACCTCTCCCTGGATTCTCTCCTTGGCTTGTTCATTTTCTTCTCTTTTTCTGGAGTGTCCTTTTACTTCCCCCTTTATCTCTCGCTACTGGTGACCTGTCCTGCTTGTCTTCTGAGTTCCTTCCTTTGGTAATTTTCTTCTCACACTGTTCAACTTGCTTAAGAACGTTTAAAATTTGAGGGAGAAGATTTTGCAATGGAGAAGATTTTGCAGTGGATATGGAATGTAAGTATAAACCTTTCTTTTACTTAGGGGGGCTTTAGGGACATGAAAATTCACATTTGAGCTTTGAATATATGGATGGTAGAACATGCGTCTATACTGGGCCCTGTAAGCACATTCACACCATTTGCTTTTATGCCTCTTCTGTGATAGTAAACTCAATGGTTTAGAACCCTCCTTTCAGAAATATTACACAAACTTTTAGCCCCCTCATCCAAAGTGACCTTTTGTAGCTATATCACCTGCCATGAATATTATGCAAACTGCAAATACAAGATATAAGTGAAGACTTAACTCTGACATCCAACTGTTATGGTGATAAAAATATCATTTCAACAATAGTCCATGTAAAATTATTCCTCCTTTTCTGAAAGCTATTGAAACTTTTTCATTACCTCTCATTTCAGGGCTCCATAGCAAATACACAAAACTCACAAAAGACTTATGGCTGCCACACTGAACAGAGACAGTTTGGATTTCTGTGGCTTTCTACGTAGGTCTCCAAGAGAGATTCCCTTCCTCATATGCACCAAAAAGAAGAAACACAAAAGAGAGTGATATCATGGTGAAACATCATACCCAAATACAGATGATGAAATGGGTATCATAAAAATGAGTTATCTATGCCTGGACTGGCTTGCAAAGGCCTCTATCTGAAGACTCATCTGAAACTGGATGGTTGCTCACTCTACATTGGGTTGAGAGTGAAGTCAAAGGTGGATGGTCTGCTGAAGGTTAGACCTGTTTTTGTTTATGGAGAAAAGAGAGCTTTCATCTCCTGGAGAAGAGAAGCACATGCCCGGGGAGGTCACCCACTTGGATTCTAGAGAAAGCCTACCGCACATCTGAAATAGGACAGTCAGGATTTGCTTATACTTTTCCCTGAACAGCTGTGGGTGTGGAAAACTTAGTGGACAACTTAGAATTTTCTTGCCAGAGCTAATTATTCATAGGGATGTCCTATGACTTAATTAGAGTTCTCCCAGCCTTCTTGCAAGTAAAGACTATTTTTAATGAGATGCTCACTGTAATTAGTGACTCCTTTCTCATAGCCAAGTGTTTTTCCTTTTTTATTCTTACATTTCAAATATTTTCTTCCAGTAGTCTGTGTGTATAGGGTGGAGAGTTGCAGTATCAGCTACATAATTACTGCCTCAAACCCATTAAAATCCAAACCCCTCTTAGCCTTGCTTCTGATAGCAGAGTGTAGCTTAATTAACAAGAACCATGGTCACGGATATTCCAAGAGTATGGAGTTACGCTTAGGGGATTTTCTTCATGATCTGAAACCATGTTAGTGGCCACAAAATAATGCAATCAAGGCATTCTTGAATTTTAAACTTACCTTTGTAGAGACAGTATTGAAAACTGACTGTCCCCCACAAACAGCTCAAAAGCAGCACACGTGTTAGGGATTTGGATCCCAAGCCATAAAAGCCTGCTCTTTTATTTATTGGCAGTAGAGGACACTGCTAGGAATAGTGGGTATTTGGCATGCACTCTAAAAATGCTGGAGGCTTTGACTTGAGCTGTTCAACTAGATCCATTCCTAGGACCCTACTTACACGTTGGTGGAGGGCCCAATGAGGTGGCTGCGGGCTTTGATTCTGATATGCCATGCTCTGCATTTTTCTCTCCACTATGCACAGACACCGAAAAAGAGACAGTTAAGTTGCTTCAAGTTCTTTTGAACTATCTGTTATGATATTCTCATTATTGTTTTTGTGCAGCTACATCTTTGTCCAGAGATTTTCATCAACTGGAAAGAGCAGGTAGGTGGTCAATTAGGAATCAATTTGGTTACCATAACAACTCTAATATGTTGGTTAAAATTGCACATGGATTAAAGAGAAATCTCATTAACCATATGTCAACTGTGACATCTTGGAAAAAGTAGTACGGAACATCTATTTTAGGAAGGGGTGGGGGAATCTCTTTAGATTGAGTGAAAACAAAACCCAGAAATATGTTATGAAAACAATCGCAAAACAGGGAAGACACTTGACTCTCTCCTTATAAATTTTATCTATTGTGTGCATTCTCAATGCATGAGATTGGCTGGGCAACAGGCATAGGCCTGGGTGTGAAAGGATCCAGTGTAAAATGTGAGCGCTCACAACAGGAATGTTAGGATGCAGACGCGGCTGGACGGCTGGATGGCCAAATACAAAAGTAGCAGATGGAGCTTAGAACCCCACATCCCGGGACTGCAGCCAGTAATAGAAGGGTAAAGATTTTTGTTATTGCTTAGAAAATTTGAAAATTACTCAGTTAAACTTTAGATATTGTCAAAAATCATTCTGCCATTTTCTCTTGAGTATTTATTTATTCAAGGCGTTTTGTACAGTGCTATTGTTTCTGGTGCTAGAAATCAAACTCTCACACATGCCAGGCGAGTCTTCTACCATTGAGCTGCACCCCAGATTTAAAGTGCTACTTATCACAAGGTATTTTTTTTGCTGCTCTAGGCCTGGCATTGTCTGTGGCTCCTGGCTAACATATTCTCTGAACAGCAGACTCCCAGGCATCCAGGAAAGAAATCATGTACCTTTGAAACACCAGCATTCACTGGAGAAAACAGGGTTCTCTCTTTCTGGATATATGAGTTTAACAGTGAAGAGGAGGATATTTACACTGAAGTACAGGGCAGGCGAGTTCTGTCCCATCCTTCCTCCCTTCCTAGAACAATTCAGTAAAACGATGCCTACTAACACCACTCCAAAGAGTGACCTGCATACATTCCAGCTGCTGGTCACACAATCAGTCCTTTCTGTTGGCTGAAAGGCCTGGGATTCATGCAGGCTTCTGCGTGGTGCTGTCAGCGTCACGTTGGCCCACGCGCCATGCTTTTGCACCCACACAGAGAAAGAAGGAGAGGCGGAGTGGCTAGAAGCAGCACTCCTGTTCACACTTACAAAGACACGCAGCCCCAGGCCTGGAGCTGCCTTCTTGCCGTGTTCAGCATCAGCCCTTCACCTGTGCAGTGTTTTCACAAGCCGTGAGAACACAACCATAAACAAATAGGAGTTCTTTGAAAGAGAAGGAAGGACGTAATGATTGCAGCGGAAAGAAGTCATTGAATGTTTTCATGTGTTTAGCCATAACTAAGGGCAAAGGTTATGGATAAGTTGGAAAACCCCTCGTCTGCCATTTATTTTCTATGTAATTACTTCCCAATCTTAAAAAAGATTCGTTGTCCAAGTTCTGCATATATACATTATAAAGCGAAAAATCAAATCAAAGCCAGGTATATTTCCTAAATGGAAAATCTTCCCTGGAAATAAAGATTCTCAAATGTGTTAGCACTTTAATTCCATATTCTAAGTTATATTTTTGTCTTTGCTACACTGACATAAGAATGTGACTAAAGCTGGCTACATGATTTGCAGCTCTTAGTGTAATATTAAAAAGTAAGGCCTCTTGTCCAAAATATTGAGTTCAACATGGTGCAGCAGAGAATGAAATAAAGCATGAATGCTCTGGATGTGGGACCCTGTGTAGCTCCCAGGTCACATGCCCATGAGCCAATCCTAGATATGACTTCCAAAAACTCTAAGTGTGTGGTGCCTCAGCTTCACCAAGAACAGAAGCTTTCCTACACATGGAGAATGTTTCGGTAAAGGTCTATGTGAGGAAGGCTTGGCTCCTGTAGACGGTGCTCTTCATAATATGTACTGTGGGCTGTTAGGAGGCAGGGTCTTCTGGGAGGTCCTTAAACTGTTGGGACTATGCTTCTGAATGGGGTTGTGACAACCCATCCCTCCTCATCTTTCTTGTTTCCTGCAGAGGAGATAAACAGCTTCCTCTGTCATACACTCTTCACACGCCCTATCCCCACTGGAGGGCGGGAAACCAGCGAATCTCCTGAACTGCAGACTGGAAACAAAAAACTGTCAACCAACCTCATCTCTAAATAAGCTACTTGTCTCTGGTATTTTGTTATAGTGACAGAAAACAAGCAAACCCAGCATACACCGAGGGTAAATTATCCCTTTGTGGCTAGTATGTAGCAGTGAGCTGTATATTGTGACTTAAACAGAAGGCTTGGAGCATGGTCTCTGACCTCAGGTATACATAGATCTCTTTGGAGATCTCTGTGCACACTACAAAACACAGAGATGTTAAGAAATGCATTCACACTGTGTTGACAGGATGATGGAAAATAATACCATGTCCCTGTACATTTCAAGGTGACTCAATAGATACTATTTGATATAGCTTGATAATAGAACCCAATGTTTTATTAGAAGATCATGAGGTGGTTTATAATCTTTTGCAAGAATGTTGGTTAGGAATGTTATTTCAGCAGTTTTCAACCTGTGGGTTGTGACCCCTTTCACAGGGGTTGCCTATATGATGTCCTGCATATCAGATATTTACATAACAATTCATAACAGTAGAAAAACTATAGTTATGAAGTATCCAAATATAAATCTATAGTTGGGGGAGTCATCATGACTTGAGGAACTGTGTTGAAGGGTCTCAGCAATTAGGAAGGTTGAGAACCATTGTGTTATTTCTTATCAGAGTTTCCATTTGCATGTTCAAAAAGTGAGTCAAAGTGACTTATTGTTTGTAAGCATGTCTAGACTTTCAGGTAGACAGGTACACACTTTTTGGGAACAAGCATATGAGTGGAATGAGCTATGTGTTGTGGAGATGGAATCTCTAGAGGACTCCCACTTAAAATTTGGATAATCAGGATTAGCCGTTAGTGGGTAGACAGCCGTGGCCAGTCTACTAAGTGGGTCCCTGGGGATGTCCTGGAGTTTCTGTTTCTATTTCCAGGAGGATATATTTCCTTATTCTGACTTACCACAAGGTCAGGTACTTGCTCCACTTTGCAGTAATTTAATTTTTGGCAAAGCCAATATTCTGGCCTTAACAGCCTTAAAAAAGTCTGGCTTAAACAGAGAATTTTCTGCCCATTCCATGTGGCATTTAAATAAGACATTTGGTGTGATGTGAACAAACCCTGAAAGCAGAACAATTTAATCCCAAACTACCTCTTATCTAGTTGGTAATATTTTTTTTAGAAAAAAAAGTTTTATTTAAATACAAAAGGGAGTCATACGTAATTTCTAATTTGTTTTACATTTTGCTTTGGGAGAGTGTAAGCTGTCTCCTGGCTTGCTTCTCATGGGTTTTTCCTTTTAGTGCAATAGTCCTTGTAAGGACGCTTTCAGCACACTGGCTTTCAATTTTCATAACCACTCATGAAAAGTTCAGCAATGTCATTGAACTTTCTCCTAATTCTTCCAAACGTATCAGTCTTTATACACAAAATTCTAAATTCATTTATAATCACTTTTAATAGGAACTCAGTGTTCTGATGCTACTTTAACTAGAGTAGAACACAGCCTTGCTAGATCGGTTTGAGTCATGCAGGCTACAGTGGAAATTCTGAAAACTGAAAATTCCGTTTGATTGACATCATCCCTAAACCATACTGAGAGATTCCCAAGTATCAGAGACATTTCCATGCCCTTCTCCTAAGATACTATATTGTGTTTCTTTGCTTCCCTGGAGGAAGTGTGCTACAGAGGAAAATGCACAGAGGAGAGAAACATGTACCTTCCTGGTCATATGATGTTTGGCAAGTGACAACTACCCTTTTTTCTCAGTAGCATTGCACTGATAGTCTTTGCTTAGATAGCTTTTGCAAATCAGAGTCTTTCAGTAGGGGCAAAGGGAGCTGAATTTCTTCTCTTCCGTATTTCAGCATTGTTTCCTAGGTCATTATTTCAGATTACCGAGTCACTGACTCCACTTGGAACCTAGAATAATCAGGCACCCTTAAATGCATTTCTTTAAGAAAAGAAAAGGGAGTGGGATTTAAAAATTAGGCGTACACATGTTGGTCTGTGTGTGGCTTTGTGCACATGAGTGCAGCTTCCCATGAAGGTCAGAAGAGGGTGTCAGAGCCCCCAGAGCTGGAGTTGCAAGGGTTTGTGAGCTGCCTGATATGGGTGCTGAGAATAAACAAGAGGAGTCCACACTCCCGCTGGGTCAGCTTCCCAACCCCAGGCAAGTGCTTTTTAAACACAAAACAAGTCACCTGGGCAGTGCAGGAATGCAGATAGTGAAGCCAGGAAGCCTAGTTTGAGGTCCAAGTTGTACTTGCTCAGCTTTGACCAGTTGTTTTACCTTCGAGGTCTCACTTCTAGTTCTTAGTAGCAGAGCCTCCCTAGAGAGCTGCTCTGCAGACTGGGCCAAGGCATGCCTTCCTTACGTCAAAAGCCGTATGCCTAAGCTCCTCTTCTCACAGGCCTATCTTGTCAGACTTTATCATGAAGGGAGAGCTGGGAACAAAGCAGGAGTTATGTTTTCATGTTAGGGAGTCCTTAAAAAATACCTCCAACATATGCTCTGCCCCAGATACATACTAGTAATTACAGATGCTATAAAAATCTAGGGTTAAGGCATCAGCTGCATTTTCCAGGTGTCTGTCTGGATTGTTTGTTCAGCCTCTCTATTGAAATTATTAACAGCCCAGATCAAAAATGTTGCTTAAAGATCCCTTCTGTATTTCATCGAACTGTCCAGTTTTACTTGACGGGTATGAAGGAAGCGAGCTTTATTTTCCACATAATGTCTGCTGCTGACTCAGGGCACAAAAAAGAACAAATTGTGTAATTTGAGTTGAGAGCAATCATTTTTGCAGTTGTTCTTTTAAAAAAGAAAGAGAGAGAGGGAAAAAAAAAAACCTCACATAAAGAGCCAAAACTTGCTTAGAGATCTCTGTGCTCTGCTTCCATTGACGTCACTTGAAAGTTGTGTGGGCAGAAATTGGCTGACTTCCTCCAGTGTGTCTTTTGAAAGCTGAACACACTGAAAAAAAAGGCAGTCTTTTAATCTCAAACGACAGTGGGGAGAAACGTCCCACAAACAGCTCTCCTGTTTATATCTGAACGCATAGCTGAGTGCTGTGTTTGTGCAATGAATTTCCTTATCATCCAGTGAGGGAAGGGGGGCTCCTCCTTCTCTGAAATGGTGAGTGTAAGATGTCTAAGTGAAAATTCCTGATCAGATATGGAAACTGAAACTCAGAGACTTCCAGAACCATTCCCAAGGTCACCAAGGGCCTAAGGCAGGGGCAGAACCTAGGAATTCTGTTTTCCAGTTCCTCCTACGGTTCAGAATGATACGAGGCAGTGGTGTTCTGCCCGCTTCTTTTCATTATACAGACTGCGGGCACTAGAGAGTATATTCGTGAAAGCCAGGAGCTTTGTCTATTGCAGATGTTACCAACAGCTGTGGAAACAAGCTAAACAGAGTCTGCTGGCACTGAAGAAATCCTGGAGACAACTGGGGACTCACAACTGGAGCCTCCTGGACGGAGTCATGGATTATCACCTTCGCACTGCTACTGAGGACCTTCTTAGTTCCAAGTGTTCGGCTTTCTGAGGCTACTGGTTAGGGACAACAAGAAGGCAGTGCCCCAATTGTACTCAGCCTTCTAGATTTACTCTTATAAAGATCTGGTCCCCATTCCTTAATTCGTTCATTTAAAAAGTCTTTATTAAATGTCTGATTTTGGGGCCTGTGGCAGGAGCTAGGTAGGTAAAGTGCTTACCTTGCATGAGGACCTGACTTCATTTCCCAGAACCTATAGTTAAGAACTGCTCCCTTGGAATTCCAGTGCTCAGAGAAGCAGAGATAGGCAGATCCCTAGAGCGTGCTGGCCGGGCAGCCAGACAGCCAGACAGCCTCACCTCCTTGGCTAGTTTCAGGCCAGCAAGAGACCCTGTCTCAATTTTTTTTTAAATATAAAGGGATATGGAGCCTGAGGAACAGCCCCTAAGGCTGTCCTTGACCTGTACATTAATACACATGTGTTTGCAGTGATTCACATACCAAGCGGCAACAGCAAAGCCCACATATACTTTGAATCAGGTTGTAAGCACTCAGCTGAAGAGAATGTTTTCAATTTCAAATTCTGAAAAGCAGTTTAATAATAATGTATGGCTACTATTTCACCTACACCCCCAACCACATATTACATATTCACAGACATCGACTTTAACAGCTGTTCATCTCACAACATGGTGAAGTGTACAGAGGAGATATTATTCCTCCCAATGCATACTGTTTAGCCGGCTGTGTGCAGTTAAAGCCATGGACGAAGCCACACAGTAAGTAGGTTTTCCTTTTCTGCCTGGCTCCATTCTGCTTCTTCCTAAGGAGAAGTACCCTTCCTTGGAAAATGTCACTCCTCTGTGCCCTGCCAGCTGAAAATGCCTGGGAGTGGCTGCTGCTTCAATTCTGCTCATAAATATCTGTGATGGTCAAATTCCTGGCACTCTTGTAAATGGGCGTCCAAGACGTTTCTTTCCTGGCTCTGGCCATCCGGGCTACATAACCTGTCACCACACATCCTCAGAAATAAAAGGCTTTTTAGAAAGACAAGTGGCATTTAAACTTATGTGTCAAAGATCTAGATACTGAGAAGAAAAAGAGATTTCATCAATTAAGACTAATTATTAATGTGGGCAAGGAGAAATTACAAGCCGTTAATCCTAAAGAAGGTCTGAGGACAGTCAACTAGAGTCCAGCCCATGTGTGAGGATTTTGAAAAACATTCCAGAATAAGGGAGTCAACCTTGGTGTGTACACACACACACACACACATATACATATATGCGAATAACATTAAAACTAAACAGGACAACAAAACCAACTGACTCCCTCCTTCCCTCCCAAAAAAACAGTCTTTAAGATTTTGGCTACTGAGATAGGTAGCAAGTTCATGTGTCTACTGTCCAATGGAAGCAGAAACATGGAGAGAATAAGGGGAAAAAAGCAAGATTAAAAATGAGAATAATGAGCTGAATTTAAAAGCACATGGGTAGATTCGAAAGAAAATTGTGCAGTGGGAATCTCCGAATTCTATCAAAAAGTATGAGGATCAGAATTAATATATGATGGAAAGTTTTTACCAAGGATGTAGAAAACGTAAGTAACCCTTGAAGAATGTCACTAAAAGCCCAAAGAGAAATGAGGGCAGAGAGCAAACACAGCAGAGACATGAGCAGCACGTTAAAAGCTGCCGAAAGTTTACTGTGTTCTTAAAAAAGGAATGCTTAAGGGGCAATGATCAAGATGGGGCCAAAGAACCTGTGTGTGTGTGTGCGTGCGCGTGTGCGTGTGTATGCATGTGCGTGTGTGTGCATGTGTGTGTGTGTGCATGTGTGTGTGTGTGTGCATGTGTGTGCATATGTGTGTGTGTGCATGTGTGCGTGTGTGTGTGTTAAAATACTTCCACGTGGTGCCACATGCCTTTAATTTTAGCATTTGTGAGACAGAGGCAGGAAGAGCTCTGTGAGTTTGAGGTCAGTCTAGTCTATATAGAGAGTTCTAAGCCAACCAGAGCTATGTAGCTCCTTTACATGATGTAATATCCATGTACTTCAACCAAACATGCTTTTTAAACATAAGAAATTAATTTTTAAAATTAATTAAAAAATGCTATTTTTATTTTTTTTACAAAAGCAAAATGTTCTGGTATAGACTTTTCCATATTACAGATGAAGTAAATACACACACACACATTATAGAAAGTGGAGGGCAGTAAAATACACATTACAGTTGAATCACAGTAGATATCAGCTGAAAAACTTAGCATATTGCTCAGGCACAGTAAGTACCCAACAAACCGTGGTGTGGATCATAACCGAACATGTTACCTCTCACGCTTGATCTGGCCAGGCAGGAGCACCTGGTGTTCAGCAGTAACAGCTGTGGCTGTGAAGGCAAGGTTCCGGGCCTCACAGAACACTTAGGTCAGTGCGTCACAACCTTCCTGAGGCTGCACCCTTTAGCACATCCCACCATGTGGTGCTGATCCTAACTGGACAATTATTTTGTTGCCAATTTATAACTAATTTTGCTACTGTTATGAACTTAATGTAAATATCTGCTATGCAGGATACCTGAGATAGAACCACCAAAAGGGCTGTGACCCACAGATTGAGAACTTCCGGCTTGGGACAATAGCAGCTAGACTAATCCCAGGGGTTGATGGCTTGGAATTTTTTTCTTTGGGGTCAAAGGTCACCCTTTCCTTTCTTTCTCTCTCTCTCTCTCTCTCTCTTTCTTTCTTTCTTTCTTTCTGTCTTTCTCTCTTTCTCTCTTTCTTTCTTTTGTCAGAAACCCAGTGACTAGGCCAATCAATAGCTTCGTGGATAGTTTCCTGTGAGTCAAGATGTTTGTGTGTTAGCTCTACTTTCAGATCCAACTCACCCTTCCTCTCGAACCTTCACAGCATTCTAGATGCACCCACAGAAAGGGAGTCCTCTCCCAACTTCCTCATCCATCCACTGTCCTATGCCAGGCCCAACCTCTCCAGAAATGGCTATGTCTTTGTTTAACAAGCAAGCTTCCTTGTCAGCGGCATTGAGTTTGAAGCTAGTCATGTGAAAAATATACCAGATGGAGAAGAGGCTGCTTGGGAAGGATGAGACATCTTCGAATGTGGCTCACAGAAAATAAGCTAAGTCTGCAGGGACAGTGGGAGATGGTGGGTGACTTGGGTTGGGGCTGCTTCAGGGGCCTCTGAGACCATGAAGGTAATGACGTGAGTGAGGGCCGGTTAAAGAGAAACACCAAGTTCAACGCTACATCTTTTGGCCCAAATCATCTTTCCTTTTCTACCTTTTTCCTTCAGCCCCTCCAAGAACACTAATGCTAATGGTCCAGCAAGTCCTTTAGTATGCACCAGGAGCCTTTATTTACAAGTACAGAAAGCACTGTTTGGTCCTAGTGTTCTAACTGTTTACATGAAGCCTGATTTCCATTCCCCATTCCCGGGTTAGAGTGACTACTGGGTAGTGAATCTTTCCAAAATGTTCCTGCCCGTAATAGCTCTGGCACATCTTGCAATCATATTTAATTCTGATCTTTGTTGATACTTTTGTGGGCAGAGCAGCAATGAGTTTACATTGGATAAAGAACCTTTTTTTGAGAGGGGTGTAGCATTGAGAAGGAACATAGTAATTTATTGAATTACTCATAGGCTCAGCAATGTAGACACTATCAGAGATAAGTCTGGGCTCCAAGACTTGTGAATGTATAAGTAGATTTCTGCTCTAAGTTATCATTAGCAGTTTATTGGGGTACCAATAACACGTGTGAGCTCATCTCCTTGGGCTTGATTAAACAGAGACTTTGAGTATGGAATGATTCATTTTCACTGTTCACTGTCATTGTAAGTGGACATCTAGGTAGTTAAGTTGCTTTTTTTCTGAGCGATATGAAGTTCTTTCAAGCATGCCTTCTGAGCATGGGGACCAATCTTTACATCAGAGTCAAAATCAAACAAGGCTTGCCTAGCTGTTTTTCCTCATCACATCAGTGTCTTGGACAAACAGGATTGATCTTCCTAGACTTTAGTGGGGGATTCATTAATAAATTTGTATTGTACCCACCTCTCAATTTCCCCCACCACATCCAATATAGAGTCATTCTGTCAGCTCGGTCACAGTTAAAGTGAACTGTGATTCTTTTGTGCGACCGAATTTTTCTTAGAAAAAAAATATTCCTCTAAAATTAATTTTCAGCTTTAGCAAGCTAGATTGAAATTTTATTTCACAGAGTACAAATTGTGATTGAACCCACCTGGGTAAATATGTGCCCATATTTGGCAGGACTCACCTTGTTATAATGTGTCCAAATATTTCATTTTCAATTTAAATGACATGTCCAATAAGGGCTGTTCATTTCAACAGAGCTTGGTGGAAAGCTGAGCTGCCACACAGCCTCTTTGGATGGGCTAATTGGGCAGAGCTCACTTGACCACGTGATCTGCTGGAGTTGCTTCGTGTACTTTGGGTGAGGGGAAGGCACCAGGTGTCTCTGCTGAGGCGCCTCCTCTTGGGCTCACCCTCTCTTTTAGAAGGAAATCCTCTAGTTTCCTTTGAGTTGTCACCTTTTAAGGTAACTGGGAACAAGCTGTAATTATTATGGTGATGTTTGGTGCAAAGTTTGGGTTAGATCTCTAAGCTCTTTGGTATTCTCCTTGCTTATTTGAAACCAGGAGTTATTTTTTTTTAATCCAAACATTAAAATAAATTTAAATAAATTCTATGATTAGTATCGTTTAAAATAGTGACATGAATCAGTTGTATAGAATTAAAGAAAAATTATTAAAATAACATGTGGTAACATAGCAATGAGTTTAATATTTTAAATAAATAAGCCTCAAGGCTCTATTTAGTGTGGACATAATGACTATATGGAGTGGTCATTGTTTTAACCCATAAACATTTCAAAATACTGGCACAAAGGAAGAAATAAGACTTCTGTACTTAGTTCCGTAGTTTCCACAATTGCCATTACCTTAATGGCTTCCTCAATTAAGTTTTGGAAGTAGGTGGCGTATAAATTATGTATGAATATATAAATGGATTTGGTTTTAAACTAGAATAAAAGTCTTTGGTGACAGCTTAAAAGATCTACTTTTAATCAACTTATAATAGCTATTTTTAAAAAGCTTCAAATTTTGAAGTCAAATGTTCTTCTTTTACTTCGGTGACAATGGCATAATTATTCAAGGGATTAAGAGGATATTATTGTTTTTATTTTCTGGATAATGGATAATGAATTCAAAGAGCCTGGAGCTGAGTCCCTGCCATGCACTTTTCTCAGAAGGAGACACAGAGTGAACAGAGGCTTCTGTCCCTACAGGTGTGTTTACAGTTGGATAGAAATCTAAAGGAAGACAGAACGAGCAAAAAACCAACACCACACTGGTCCAGAAAGAGAGAAAGTCATGGTGGGAGGAGGGCAGACTCCAAAACAGAAACTCAGCAGTGACAGCAGAAAGAAAGCATAGTTCTTCAGCATGGTCCAAGGCCAACATACAATACCTAAGTGACAGGCCTCCATAACAAAGATGACCAGAAATAACTTTTAATTCACAAGGACGGCTAGATGAACAGTCACCCTGCCCCTCCCCCTGTCCCTCTTTCCCTCCCTCTCTCCATCCTTCCCTCTCTTCTTCCTTCCCTCTGTCCCTCTGTCCCTCCCTCTCTTTCTCCCTCTCTCTGTCCCTCCTCTCTCCCTTCTCCCTCCCTCTGTTCCTCCTCCCTCTCCATCTCTGCCTATCTGCATGTGTGTTGTGTCTGTACTTGTAGTGTAGACACATGTGCATGAGCGTGTGTATGCGTGTGGAAGCCTGAGGCTGGCATCCTTGATCACTCCTTGCTCTTACTTTTTAAATTCAAAATAGGTAGAATCTGGTTAGATTATTCTCTTTGGCTAGTGTTGGAGAAAATGCATCACACCTGTTATCATAGCATCAAACAGTGGACTGTATACCAGTAAAGATCAGGTACATGGTTTCTCATGAAAGTGTGGAGCCAGAGCTGTTTTGTAACAAAAACACTTTTACCCAGAGGCTCATGTTAAACAAGAGCCTTTTTGGTCATATGGCTTATGGATAAAGGAGAAGAAGTTTACCCTTCTTTCATACTGCAGATAAAAAAAATAGCATGAGAACAAACAAGGCAACTAGTTCTGCATTTGTTTGTTGTTGAGACACAAGGCTTGCCTGGACCTGCAGCACAAAGGTAACCTTGAACTGACATTCCTCCTCTTTTTTTCCTGATGGTAATTGCTGGGAGTATAGGCTTACCCCATCATGCAAGGTGTATGGGGTACTGGAGATTGACTCCTCAGGCCCATGCATGCTAGGTGAGGACTAACCAACTGAGTTACATTCCTAGGCCTTCCTACTTCTTGAAGGACTAGCCCCTGGGTGGAGCAACTTGTAGAGAAAGATCACTCCCCAAATTATAGGGCGAAGTGTGGCCATGCCCATTTCCTAGTCACAGCTTCTGCTTTCTTCTGTCGATCTTGAGGCTCTGAGCTTTCCTTAAGTTGCTGCTATTTGTCCCACAGTAATACAAACAGAGAAGCTTGGGGTTGATTCTTCATTTGACACTGTTATGTCATGCTCTGTCCACTCATTTGTGTAGCTGTCTCATGATTTCAGGGGAGGCGGCTCTGACTCCTTTGGGAGTTTGTGATGCCTTTTTTAAGAGGCTGGTCATATTGATTGGCAGGCTAGTCACCAGGGAGTCAGGCTGTACCTTTGAAACTGTGCCCTGTGCCGAGTGTGTAGCCTCAGGGAGACAACTGCTGCTGAGCTCGAGTCATTTGTAGTCGCTGGAGTGAGAAAAATCAATAGCAGGCTCTGACCTGTGATTTTGACCCATCTGAGTGAACGGAAGAGCTATTGATCCGTCCACCATGAAGAACGCCTGTCTGATAAGTTTACTATGTCACAAAACCAGAAGGTTGACGATAGAGAGATGGCTCAGCAGTTAAGATGCATACCGGTCTTGCAGAGGACCCGTGCTTGGCATCCATGTGGATTGCTCATGGCCACCTGTAACTTAAGTTCCAAGGAGGTCACAGCTAATGGCCTGAGAGACTATCTGCACTCAGGCGCACATACTTGCATGTTGACCCTTATATAAAATTAAAAGAATTTTTAAAACCTCAGAGTAATAAGACAATATTCTGAGGAAGTTCTTGACTTGTTCATCATACCTCAGTGTTAGGTTTGTCAGAAATCTCCCATTGGGAGTTTTACTTTGAAAATGTTTTGTCAGAACAGGTTTGTAAGGTTTTTTGACTCAGAGTACAACAGCATTTGAATGTCAACTATCTGATAGCTTGTGGCCCTGACCCATGTATGTACTGTGATAGGGTAGAAAGCTGTGTCACTGCATAGCCGGAGTCAGTTGTGCAGAACACAAACCATCTCCAGCTCAGGTGATAGGAGCTCTGGAAAAGCAGGAACTGGGCTGGCCCTACGCTCTCACAGAGGCGTGCACATCGGTGGGAGGGTCAGCATCTCTGTTAGAGAGAACTAAGAACATCCTGGGGACCTATAAGCCTCTGCAGCCATGGGAGAGAAAGCCCAGAAACCAAAAATTCCATTTTTATTCTCAGACAAATTCCAGAAGGGAGTTATTCCAGAATGGAGGAGAAAAAATTACCCAGTAGTCCCTGCAACCTAAATGAAATAAGTGGATTACTGTTCCTGTGTTCTTTGCAAGGAGCTTTGAGCTATTCCCAGGCTTCTTTCCTGTCATCAAGAGGGACGTGTAAGAGAGAAAACCACCTGTATTTATTGAAATTCACTTTCAGTTTCCATAAGTCAGTGAAACCCATTTTCTTAAATAAATGTATATAATAAAGAAATATATATACTTAAAGAAAATGTGTGTATAATATTCACCCTATTTATCTTCCAAGTATGTAAAATTGTAAAGTAGGAGAAAATGTTTATAAACAGTAAACTATTGAGTACCCTTCGCTATTGATATCTGTTGTCCTTCAGTTTCTGTGTTCTCTTCTTTTATTATTTGTGTGTGTGAGTGCTGGCCGCAAGTCTGTTTGTGTGCCATCTGTGTGCATGGTTCCTGCAGAGGTGAAAGGAGAGCTTTAGAGTGTCTGGAGTCCCCGTGCGGAAACTGAACCTGGATCCTCTGCAAGAACAGCAGGAGCGATGACTGCTGAGGCATCTTTTCAGCCCCTGTCATTTACATTTCTAAGCAATCCAGGACAGTAATGTCTATCTCCGTAATAACTGGGAATTAAATGATGAGAATACATATACACATATATTGATCTATATCCTGTTGATCTCTTTCTCCCTCCCTTTCTCTACACTTTTCTCTATATAAAAGTGTGTGTGTGTGTGTGTGTGTGTATTTCCAACCTAATGGAACTCAAACGTATATTAATTGTTTTTCTGATAAAGTTTATCTGAGGGAAGCTGCAGGCTATGGTATTTGGACATACATCAGTTACAGGAGTTCAGGTCAAGTTTTTTCACTTCTAAGGGGTGTGACTTAGTCTCTCTTGTCCTCCCTTGTTCATGTCCTTGCTATGAGGCTCACTTGGGTTTATAGGGTTACCATAGCAACTACATGATGCAACAGGACTCATCGCAATGGCTTCTACACAGTAAGAATTCAGTAAGAGTCACTAGTACTGAGATGGTGAGAACTGGGAAATGACATTCCAGGAGAAGACATAATATTAAGTGGACAGATGATATCAAGGAGAAACCTGAATTTGATGCTACCAACAAGGAGAGTTCATGCCACATGGCTTCAGTTTGCCAATGCAGAATTTGTCCACATGAAGGTAAGTGGTTAAGCTTTCTACAAATGGACATCACTGAGAGGGCATGGTTGAGCATGGACAATTAAGCTTTTCAAGGCAACAGAAAACTTCATTAAAGTGTTCTCTGTAGATACTAGATACATTTTAAGTATAAGTCTCTACTCAATAGTTGTGAAAGTAGAACACAGTATGCAACATGGAAATAAATGGCCTTGAGTGGAGATCCTGGGTCTTGGCAATATTGTGCTGGTTGCAGTACATAATCGAACTTCTCTCATATAAGCAAATTTTCACAGTTCATTACATCCTCCATTGCAGTTCCACATAAGAAAGAAAAATCTGCAGAAGAATCATTAAATAATTCAGGGTGGTACTTACTGCTGTACCTCTAAGTCCTAGTACAGAGCCCTGCATAGTATAAATATTTAGAAATCATTTATAACAGAAAAGAACGTAGAAATGAAGAGGAAAAAAAATAAAGTACCATTTTTAAATGTGACCACTACCTTTCAGACATCCTTGGGTTCTTGTACCTCTGTAGGAGAGAGTTGTAATTGAGTCAACGTTCTCAAGCCAAGAAAGGATCTGTAGCGTAAGGCTGTCTCACAATGTCCTTAAAAGCACTCACTGTTATCTCATTCTTTTCCATTTTCTCGTTATTTAGCAAAGACAGTTACCATCTGACAACAGCTGTTGCTGTTCCTGATGGAAGCACAGCCCGTGAGTGCTCCATAAGGCACAGCAGGGACTAGAGTCAGGTAGAGAAGGGAATTATCATTGAGGTAAGTCAGAGCTGACAGACCCCAGAGCTGACAGAGCCCTCTCTGATCACCCCACTACAGATTAAGCCTTAATATGTTATCAAGATTTAGCTGCATGCTTACAGATGAATCCAGGCTACCAGAGCGCCGTGTCTTCACAGTTATGAGTAACTCTTGATTGGATTCAGCTTTGCTTTTCCATTTCACAAATTTTCTCCCACACCATATTTGCTGGCACAGTGTGGAAAGAATGCAGGCTCTCTTTTTTTCTTTCCATTCGCCAGAATGATGGGAATTCTATCTTGTTCTCTTTCTAGCTAGCTGTCCACTTTTGGTAACACTGCCCTTTTAAATCCCTTCCAAAGAGTAATTCCTGGGAGTGATTTCCATGTGACTGTTCAGCTTTGTCCATAATAGCCAAAATGTGTAAACAACTTGATGTCCATCAATTGATGAATGAATAACACAAATATGGTCTAAGAACTATGGAATACAATTCAGCCATAAAAGTGTTATGCTATAGGAACAAACACAGCCTATTTAAAGCAAAAGTTAATTGGTCTGAAATAGGATTCTTTATACCTAGTAGCATGATATCTGTACTTTCCCTGTTTCTCCACAGGGTTGTCTTTTCTTCTGAACATTTACATGCAGCTAAAGAGAACTGCTCATAGCACTCACCCCTGACAGTGTTAAGTGGGTTTGCTTGTCCCTATGGTCCCTTGGCTCTTAGGCATACAGAAGAGGATGCGTAAGAGGGAAAGGTTGGTGCTGAATTCAGGGTCACACATAGAAGGAGACAATGAGAATGACACATGATGGATCCCAGAGTTCACAAAATATCTATTGACTAACCAACAAAATTAGAAGTGTAGAGTTTCCCAAGACTTAGAAAAGAAAGTAGAAAACAAATGTTGGCTGTCAATGGTGCTAAATGACAATAATCTTAGGGATGACAGTGATCTTACAAAAGTTCCAGGACCAGGGCACAGAGGCTGGAAACATGATAGTCAAGAGCCATGGTTAAAGAAGAGTACAAGAAGATCCAGCTTGAGTAAAGAGGCCCAAGAAGTGTGTGTGTGTGTGTGTGTGTGTGTGTGTTTAAATTTTCATGCTACAGAATCAGGGAAGTTCTGGAAATTAAGAAACACCATTAGATACTATTTTGTTCCTAGGGTCTGATTTCTCTAGTGAGTTTGGAATGCACAAATCATAAAATTTATTATTTCGGTAAAATATGAGACTCTTGTAAACCCATAACATATTTGGGTTTTTGTTTTGTTTTGTTTTTGCATGGAGATGAGCTTGCCAGCAATTGAAAAAACTACACTTTATTCCTGTCCCATTGTAATTTAGCTGCCTTTTCAGTAATCCTGTAGAGAGTTTTTAAAAATAATAATCTGTAAATATGTTACGTGGTTTCTTCAGAGTGCAAACATACCAATTAGGAGTTGTGTCTGAGTTATGTCCCTGGGTTGCAGAATTAAAGGCATGCACGGCACCATCACCTTGTTCACTGTAACTCTAGAAATTTAGGAAACAACTAATAGAGATCAGCCTGTCTCTGCTGGGATTAAGGTCATGGGTTACCACCACATTGCTCAAATATTTTATCTTAGCTCCAAATCACTCTACTTTTTAGAGATTTAGAAAACAAGTTTGAGCTGTTTGAACTTACTTAAAATACTTTAACTCTCTTAGCTGTGTTTTTAATACCAAACAATAAAAAATCCTTTTTATTTAAGAAGAAAACTCCAAGATGATGTGGGCCACATGGCAATCTACAGTCTAACATTTTAACGCGGAATTAAGACACATGGTTTAAGAATGCCTCCTCCCCCTTTTGCCAGCAAGGCAAGTGTGCTTTTGGTAAATTATCATTTGAAAATATCATTATTTTTATTTTTTCATGTCTGATTAAATGAAAGGCGTTTGCTAGGCTTTGTAAGTTTGTTTGGACTGAATGACCAGGCTGTCTGATGAACTGGTGCCTCTCCTTACTCAGGAGAGCTCTCCTGCTCGGATATAATGTTTATCAATCTTGAAGGTATCCACAGCTTTTCTTCTCCTATGGAAACAAGGACGAAACGTCTTCACCAATATAACAAATATCCTAGTTTCCATTCTGAGGTCAACACATCTTTAAAATATACAGGCTGCTTTAATTCAGCAGTTTTTTCCTACTATCCAATGTCTTTCCACAGGTTTTTGAATCAGTGAAGACCTCTTTTGGTCCTTGTATAATTTTAGTAAATGGCTCAGGCTGCTTTCCTCATTCTCCAGCCTTGTCCCAAGCATTTAAAGCTGCTAAATGACATAGCGCCAAGTGATCATTAAATTCAAGCTGCCTTTGTAACTCAGTATATTGACCTTCACCTAGCAACTGACCTTGGGATGTATTAATACCTCTAGACTTATGTTCTTGTCTTATGGTCCTCGCTTGCTCTTTCCACCATGTTTATGTAACTGAGGCCCAGTTTTCAATATCGCTGTTGCCAAATCTTTCCAGTCCTGGGGGATAATTTTGTTCTGAGTGGCCTATGAATTTAATATCTGCTGAGCTCATTGACAAGGTAACTGCAATTGCCCTGATAACAAAAGCATTGTCTGTTGCAGACTTACATTTCAGAGAATAAATGTCATCAGATGTTATATGTTTGACTAGAAGTCTTCAATCTGAGAAATTTACTTTCCTAGGACTTGGTGACCAAGGATAACTGTTGAAAGCTATGAATCAATATCAGACATCAAAAGTTACTCTTTCTCACCTACTCTTACTGAATTATTGTTATCTGAGGAGTGCAAAACACAAGCAAATGGGAACTGGGTAGGCTTTAAGGCTTTGTCATGAGGGCTGAGGGTCATCGTGTCCAGCAGAGCTGTTAGGATATCCAGTATAAATCCTATTTATACAGAAGCCACTGTAGCTGATAGTGTCCTCAGCACTTGACCCAACAGTTAACAAGTCTTTTGTGGGAGTCATTTCCCACCATATTAGATATGCATCACTATTTCAGTGATACATTGTATGTGGTGAAACAACTCCAGAAAAATCAAAGCCAAAGCTTAAAGAGGAAACTTGAGAGATTGGAGCATGCTAGTGAAAGGAAATCAAGAGCATGCAGGACCTAGACATCTTGGCATTTGAGGAATGCTGGGAGTAACTGGAAAAAAAGGCTTAATCTGAAGAAGGGCCTTGTCTTTTGGTGTTTCCATGTCTGCCAAGTGAAACTGAGCATACGTTTGTTCTCCTTATATGAATGATGAAAGATACACATGGATTTCACTTCCAAGTGACGAAAGGCACTAGAGTGATGGAAATCATCAAGCTCCTATTTAGGGAAGCACTCAGTTTATATTGGTCATTGGAAGTATTCTGCTAGGACAAGATAATGATCTGTGATTCTCAGTACAGAATGCGTGTGGTTAATGGAATGGAAATCAAGTCAAATGAGGTGGAGAGCATGCGTTCCCAAGCTGTAACGAACGCATCAGCTGGAGGGTGGCAGCGGTGGCCGCGGCGGTGGCGGAAGTGGTGCGGTGCCCTTTAAACTGGCATAGAGAGTTGAGAATGTAGCTCTGGTTAAAATGTTAGCCTAGTGTAAGCAAGGTCCCATGTTCAATTCCCAGGGACAGAAAAGCAAAAACAAAAATGCTAAGCTGGACTATAATGCTTTATCATGGAAATGCAGTTGAAAATTCCACCGAGAATCCTTCTTACCCCAGTCAGAACGGCCATCATCAAGAAAGAACACAAATACGTAAAACAGCAACAGAAGTAACAGATATCGGCAGTTATGGAGGAGGGGCAGAGCCTTAGTACTCTGTTGGTGCGAATGCAAATTAGTCTAGTCGCTATGCAAATCAGCATAGAGATTCCTAAAAAGCTTAAAATAGAACTAT
>CM053767.1:7455483-7480097 GCA_028658305.1 Pachyuromys duprasi
ATGGCTGCATGAGAGGAAAAGACATGGAGGTAATAGGAACATGGGAGGAGATGATGGGGACCTGAGGGGACAGGAAGGCTAACAGGGAGAATGAGTCCAGAACACATCAATGTTGCAATAATATAATAAACTCACCTGTATACTTTTAAAAATTAAAATAATAGAACTTCCCAAAGCAGCAGATGATATGAAATAAGAGCTGAAGTATTTCTCTAAAAACCGGGACAGCCGTCTCACAAGGACTGAACACATTTGTCATCACCGCGATCACTGCGGTTGTTTGCTTTAGGAAGTGAGAAACCTCTGTACGTGGAAATCTCAAGGGAGAAAGTCCTGGGGCCCGTCTGCTCAGTTTGTGAAGTGCGTTTATTAATTGCATAAGGCTTTAGTTGAGGAAACCCTCAAGGCAGACAGTGGCAGAAGGACTGATGAACGCAAAGGGCGAAGCTGAGGATGATGGAAACAGTATGAGGCATGATGCGAGGTCGAGAAGCGAAAAGAGGCGGTCAGCCAGGAGGAGTAACCCAGAGGCAAGCTGAAAAGACCTTTATTCCGCTGGAGCTTCAACAAAGATCTTTTTGGCATGAAGCACGTAAAAGGAGATAAGCCGACCATTTGCTCCTGGATGGTGCAACTGCTCACTAGAAAACAAGGCCTGGGTGAGCAATGAATGGCCAATCAGGGATTTTCTGCACATTTTATATGAAAATCCACTGAGTTATTCCCTATACAAATCAAGCCAGCAGCTCTTGCTGGCCTTAGTTTTCATCCCCAAATCCAAGCACTTTCTGCAAAATTAAGTCTGACTTGGAGAATGGTTCCAAGGTATCTTATGAAAGAAAGGACAGCTTTACCTCAGGGAAGCAAAGAGGGCTCACAACCTGAACCTGGGCCACAGCTTAGGCAGACATGGAGGTTGGGAGAGTCTGAGGGAGACAACGCTTTCTCAAGTTTGTGCTCAATGACTGTTCTAATTGATGTTTGGAAAACTGTAATTGTACAATTATTTTAGTTACATGGTGCAATTATTTCAGCTGTCTGCTTGTGGAACATTTTGAGTTCCTCTAAAACAAAATCTCAGATGAAGTGTAGCAAAAGAAGGAAAAATGTAAAGTGATGATAACGACTTGAAAACAGATCCAATCCCAGTGTCTGTACAAATTCCTTTATTTACAGGAAGCTTGGGCTTGTTATTAGTTTCCATCTCCTTCGGGGTTTTAGGTCCGTGGATAGTCTAGGCTAGACCAGCGCTGTGTTAGGTAAGCCGCTGTGACACCTTCCTGTTAGTGTAAAGCAATGGTCTCACTACTTTTTTTTAGGCGATGTTGTGATTCTACCACAAACCCTCAATGATCTGCCCCCACCTAGCCTGACAACGGCACAGAGCAAATGGGTGTTCCAAAAGTTAGGGGTAATACCAGCAAGTGGTTCAGACCATGTCTAGGGTGTCTCTGTACTTCCTAGGGTTGGAAACACACTAACAGAGGAAAGCAGGAAACCTCAGGTCTGTTCTGAGATCTCCCCTAAAATGACTCTAAACAAAAGCCAATGCTGCCTGCATCTCCAGGGTAGAATGAATAGGCAGCCTCCCCCATTCCACACATTCTGTACAATGCTTGCTGTAGTTCTGCTCATGTGCCCTATCAGTCAAACTTGACGTCTTCTTGCCCAAGATGCGTTTCTTCTCTAACTGGTTAAGAAAACAAAACAAAGCATTAAAAACCTTTGGCTGCATCTATGTAAACATGTGGTCCTTGGCTCCTAGCAGGTATTCATTGTCACCGCATGATGAAACTCCTGAGACCTTGTGTCGCACACCAGCATTTGCATTCCAAGACCACACAGCCCAGAGCAGAGACTTCCCAAGTGGATGCTTTTGTGGTGGGTTGTCTGATGTCTGTTGACTTTGCCTTTGATCTATCTTCTGGTTACCAACTTGCTCTCAGGCAACTCAAGCCAAAGAAGAATCAGGCTACTGTGTAGTGTGCATGTGTAAGTGTGTCTGATTTGTGGGGCAAAACTTTATGCATGAAGACAATGTGATTTCTCTAGATTCTGGAATATCTGCCTTCATAACTAGTTCAGCGTTCCACTCCATTAATGTGAAAAAAAATCAAGATTTGAAGCTTTTTTTAGTAGATCTTATATTTTTACCTAATTCACTTAAAATTTGATTCATACATACCTAAGAGTTCCACATGAAACAAATGCCAGTATGACCTGCAACTGTGCACATCATGGCATCTCTATGCTGAGGTTGAATGACTCCTTTCCTTACGATCCTCTTTCTCATGCTCTGGTAGCCTGCACGTAGACCTACCTTATCCTCCCTTCACATTGAACTTTGTTTCTTTGATGTAAAATCTGCCTTTCCTGAAGGCCAGAGACCATTTGTTTTAACAGTTTTCCTCTTACATCAACATTTATCAAAATTGAGTAATTATAGTTGCTGTCTAAAAAAAAAAAACTACCGAGATTAATATTGGCAGTAGTTTTAAAAAGCGCATTAAAAAGTTCCTCTTTGTCGGAGCTCTGCAGCATGGCCTTAGCTGACGGAGAAGTGGCATAGCTTGACAGGCTTAGCCTATCAGTGTGTAAACAGACCTTGAATTCTAGGCCTGCCTTTCTTGCCGATCCGTTCTAAATAGTATTATTAGCTACATTTGTTGATGTTTTGACTGGTTTAAGTTTTTCTTTTAAAAAAGATACACAAGTTTAGAAGAATTGTTATCTGTGCTCTTGTTTATTTGTGGAGAGGAAAGTTTATTTACTCCATTTCTTTTACAGAACAAATATTTCGTATTTCATATGATATGCTCCAGCAAGAGAATCTCTCATTCATCTCTGTCCCGCTCCCCACACACCATGGTGTATCCAGTTCACAGTGGGCATTCAATAGCTGCCCAAATTCTTTTATAATTAATAATTATACATGGCTCTTTAAACATATGATATGAAAATGAGAAACCACAAAGCCAAATATAGATATAATTGGTTACATAAAATTTTACATGGGTAATAAAATGCAATAAACAAATTCAAAAGTAGAAATATAATCTTCTAAAAGTATACTCTAGATTTGTGACAAAGAGCTAGTGTTTAGAACATTGAAAGTTCTTATGATTTAAGGAAAAAAAACAGACTAATAAAAATACGACCAAACCCATAGAACTGAATATTCAATGACCAGTGTATATAAAATGAGTTATCTTCCCTAATAACTAAACTAAAATAAATTAAGTGAAAAAGCCTCTCTCATGTGATGGGTGAGAATAAAGAAATGGCAAAAATAATTTAGGTGGATCTGAAAGCATTTTTAAAATTTTTTTTATGTGCATTAGTGTGAAGGTGTCAGACGCAGACAGGTGGGAGCTGCCATGTGGGCCCTGGGAATTGAACCCAGGTCCTTTGAAAGAGCAGACAGTGCTCTTAACCTGGGTTAAACTCATCTTGAGGATGATCTCATCTTGTACAATTAAGTATACATTAAAACATCAAAAACTAAAAAAGGGAGCTGGATAGATGGCCCAGTGGTGAAGAGCACTGTTCTCCCAAGAGGCCCTGAGTTCAATTCCCAGCAAGCACGTGGTGGCTCACAGCCATCTATAGTGAGATCTGATGTCCTCTTCTGGCGTGCAGGTGTACACACAGATAGAGCACTCATCTACATAAAATAAATAAATAAATCTTTTTTTGAAATGTCAGAATTTTACTCCTAGCAATGTAGGCATTGATCTTAGCAGACCTTTTCCCAACTACAAACATTCTTTTTTTTTAAAGTACTAATAAAATATGTGATAGAAGATGTAATTATGATGTTTAAACAAATGAACAACAACAACAAAAATCTGTAGATGTCAGAGCAAAGAGGGAGTTTAAGTGCAGGTGTCAGGAGCACAAGGGAACTGTAGCGTCCAGTAGGATAGTGTGGCTTGTGCAGACTTCTCTTCCCTCGTTCCCAAGGTGTTTGGGGGTACTTGTGTTGACTTCTAACTACCAGGATCCACTTCTCTGTTATTTGGGCTTTTCTTCCCCCCCCCCATAAATCAGAGACCCACTCTGATGGCACAGGACGAGTTAGGAATGTCAGAGAATAATGTTTCCTTCTCCCTCTGTCTCAGTAACCCTCCAGTGGTTCCCAGACATAGAGTAGAAATAAGTAAGCTCCCTCTGCCCTTAGGGTGGGGAGTTGTTAATTCCTAAACAGGTTTTAAATAATACACGAGTTTCTTAATTTATTCAATCCATGGATATCCATGGATGGAAAGCGTACCAGCTGGGTTTCCTATCTCTCTCGATACCCTTGAGTTTGTTTTCTGTATCTGTTTTTGACAGAACCAAAGCTGATAGTAGGGATTTAATGTGTGCTCTCAAGCCAATGTGAAGAAAATGGGAACAGAGAGCTTTGCCCTGATGTGATCCTGGGCTGCCCTTCAGGGAGTGGAAAGATAAAAGGCCTTTATTCATTATTCTAAAGGAGTGACAAACCAATTTCTCCTTCTGGGAAAAAGCAAGCAAGCAAACAAAAAATTACTTGAGAAACTGGAAATCAAGAAGACAGGCATCTGGAAACATTGGAATCCATTGCATGAAAAAATGGTTTTGTGATTTATTTGAGGGTGAACACAAAACATCTAAGAAATGAAAAAATAGGTCTTCAGTTAATTCTGACAATTATAAAGTAGGAAAGGAAGCACAATTTGTGAAGGGGCAACAGGCAGGAAAGTCAAACAGCACACGAACAGCAATGTGAAGGAATCCGCAGAACAAGTTGGGTATAAATGATTACAAACATTTATACCCATTTATTATAAACAAAGGGATAAGAATTATGGGGAAAGTATGGTAATCTGAAATAAGAATGGGTAGATTAAAAAAACCAAACATCATCAAGACATGAGATGCATGGAAACTAAAGACAAAAAGCCAAACGTAGAGAAAACATTTTAGGTATAGCTCAAAAGCTTACTGTGTGGGGAAATTCACAAGGAAGAGTAAGGACTGAAAAACATACAGTGAGTGTGGAAGAAGAACTTGATGAGATCAGGCCATCGAACCTACGTCCAATGGAAATTCACGAAAGTGAGAAGAGGTGGGAGATGCAACTTTTATACAAAGTGTGGTTGAAATCTGACTGTATTTGATGAAATACCACAGGAGTGAAGACAATAAAAGACTATAAATCAAGACAAGTACCTGAAGATGAGCCTGGAGAACATGAGTATGTATTCCCCCAATTCTGTGCTTAGCAGGGTGCTGGCAAGACAATAAGACAACAGCCTCTGGCCTGGAGTCCAGCATGCCACCTGTTCCCAGGGCATGATGAATGCCATGTTCAGCTCTTCCTGCTCGATTCCAAACTTATCCTTTAATCAGGCATTTCCCTCTGGGGAACCTCCGAGCTGGGCTGTGGTTTGGGCTGAGTTTTTCACTGAGCCTTTTCCTATCTCAGAGTTTTCTCTTCCTCAATCCCTTTCAAATGTATACCTGCGCTGTGGTCCGAGGCTCTCCACTTTTATTCCCCTTTTCCTTCACAGACACTTCCTGCAAGAGACATGTGGTACACCATTTTTGTCTTCCTGTGCCCTTGGCAGGAGGCCTGAGCAATGTAGAGAAAGACAGAAGTGACACAGAAGGACTTTATCAGCAACAACAGAGGCCAATGGCAAGAGACTATCACCCTCGAAGTATTGAAAGAAAACAAACAGTTGAACCTAGATAATTCTATGCCCTATTAAATTATTATTTAAGATTGAGGGTTAAATAAAGATATTTTTAGGTCTAAACCTTGAACGTGTTTACTACTTAGAAGCTCTCAAGCATGAATGTGAGTAGAAAAAAAGGACAAACAAAGTGTAGGAAGCAAGGCTGAGTGGTGGTGGAAAACACAGGCACCTAGTTTAAAACACTTAAAGATAAAAGTTTGGGTTTATAAACAAAGTGGGGCTGAGATATAGACAACAATATCATTGTATTAAGTGCAGACATCACACAAAGTGTCTTAACGGCTGGGAGATGGCTCAGTGGGTAGAGAGCCTACTGTGCAAAACTGGGGACCTGGACTTGGAGCTCTAGAACCACATATGAGCCAGGAATGGCTCCACATATTTGTAACCCCAGCTCTGGGTGGGTAGAAGTGAGTGTATTCTAGGAGCTTGCTGACCAGTTGCCTAGCCAAAATGACACTGGGTTCCATGAGGAATTGGCACACCCACAAAGGCATGCCCTAGAGAAACAGAAGAATCCATACTATTATTAATGTTGATTTCATCAGAAATAGATATTGAAAAACAAACTCAAGGGTGTTTAGAGGAAAGAGAGAAGGAAGTGAGGAAGAGAGAGGAGCAAGAGGGAGAAGAAGAGAAGGAAGGGAAGAAAAATCTGATGATTTAAAGGAAGGCTTTTTTTGCACTGAATTTATATATTTAAACAGCTTTACACGTAAAAACATATAAAAAAACTTTAAGTGCTTTTCTTCAATTAAAAAATCTAAAGAATTTTAAAATAAGGCATTCAATATTTGAAAAAGTACAGATTATATTATATTGGGGTATGATAATGATTTCAAATATACATAAATAAAACTCTTTATACTTGAAATTTGAGTGTAAAATGTTGAAAAAGTAAGGACAGAGAAGTTAAATGTCTAATCTCTAAGTCAATAAAATAAATTAAAATAGTCAACCCATCCAGCATAAAACAGAAAAAACTCCAAATAACAAAAGTATGATGTATAGAAAACCAAAGTTAGAATTTGATAAACAAGTTTGATGCAAGCACATAGGGCTAGGTAGATAACTACAAGATGGTGTCTGCTTGCATCAAAAACTAAAGATCTTGTTGTTAAAAAAAAACATTCTAAAATATTCACTTATGGGTCTGGTAAAAGAAAGAGGATACAAAAAGATACAGCAAGGACATTGACTGGGATAGCAAACATCGTTTACATAGCACTATTGTCATATTGGCTGGCATAAAGTTCATATTAGGCATGAGACCAACAAGTTTCAGGAAGATGATAACCCTGAACTGATTTCGTTCACCAGCAGGTGAACCTCAGTCTCCAATTGTCCAGGACTTCAAGGAGAACTTCACAAAGCCAGTTACAGCAGGTTTTAACTTATAGTGGTCATTGACCTAGCAGGTAAAAATCTAGTAGAACAGGTAACTGTGACAAACCCATTGATTCTGAGCTGGAAATATGTGTTAAACACTGCTTCTGACAGTTACCAAATGCTATGTTCTTTTATTTCTCACACTGAGAATTTAAATTGAAATTAGTGACCACAACTACAAAGGAGTCTCAAAGATATTGATGAATCATTTTACATAAATATCTTCTGAAGAGAAGACATGGAATTTGGAAACATGATGATGATGGTTGATGATGATGATGATAAGAATCCCCTTCCTATATCCCACAACTAAGGCACTGAAGATAACAACTTAAATAAGTACTAGGTACAAAACTACCCATGGAAATAAAGGAATATTTACCAAATGAGCTATGATCACAGTCATATGGCTAAGATGATGATATTAACTAAGGTGCTGGAAAATGTAAGGTTTGGATGGAATAAATCAGAAGAAAGAAAAACAGGAATCCAGACCCAGAGTAAATTAGAAGTCAGCAGAAGAAAATCATGATGAGAAGGTTGGAAACTACAGAGCAGAGTGAGCGGAAGGGAGAGGTTCCACACAGCACACGCTGCTGTCTGCAGCTACTGCATGGTTTATTTCCTCATCTGTGCCATGCTTTTTTTCCCTCAGAAATATCTTCAGTGAGATTTATTCAACACCTAAGCCCTTTAGCTCACCTAACATCCTCCATCTTTGTCCTTTTCCTGTGTTAGTTATCACCAGCTCTCACCTCAATGAACCTCAATAGATGAATAGCTATCTAGATGGTTTGCTCTACGTTTAACATAATTGTAAATAATACTTAAGACTAGGCTGATGGATCCATGGCTAAAGTACTTGGTGCCCAAGAAGGAGGACCAGAATTCACATCTGTAGAACCCATGTAACTACAGGGTGGGTGTAGAGGCCTACCTATAATTTCCAGCCTCAAGACAGCAAGATGGCTAGCGAGACCAGCCATATCAGTAAACTCTGGGTTTGATTGAGAGACCTTGCCTCAGAGAATAAGGTGAAAGAATAAAGAAGAGATAGAAAGGTTCCAGACATGACCTCAGTTCTCCCCACACACTTGCACGTTTATGCCTTCATACACGTGCAAAAATGCCTACACGCATACACACTACAGACACAGACCAATGGTGAGAAGAAAACTACAATAAAGAGTTTAAACTTTCTGTAATAAACAAGAGGCATCTATTGTGAACACAAAGGAGAGTCTGTGTGAACGGATTATCAATATAAAAGGTAAATAATAGTCATAGTTACATTTTCCTATTTGTGTAATTAGTTATAATGTGCTAATGTTGCTTTTGTAATCGACAAAGGTGACATAATGCTCCTCCCAATGAATCACACATAGCTAGTTCATATTATCATTCTGTAAGTTCTGTTATCATTTTAAAGCAACCATTCCATTCCAGGATTAGTAAAATTGTCACAACATGTCATAGCACGTGAAGGGTACATAAGAGAGTATCTAAGAATTCTTAAAAAAAAAATATATATATATATATTGATAATCTAGGCCAAAATATATCATAATAAAACCCATCACAGAACACTAAATTACTTCATGAAAATGTTTTGAGGCTATTCTTGAATTCTGATATCAATTCTGTAAAACCTGGCAACAAAACGATACCTGACATCATGAGAAAAGCATCTTTACCCATACCTTTCTCTTTCTGTCATCCTTCATGTTTGCAAATGGCTTATCACTTTAGGTATGTTTCCTTCTTGAGGGCATACGATCTTGAAAAGTAGCCCAGGCTAGCCTCAAACTCACTACTCTCTTGCCTTAGCCTCTGGGGTGTTGGAAATACAGTGGTGCACCTCCATATCTGGTTCAGATGGGTTTTGTAATAGAGAAATTTAGAAGCCTATAATGAGGAATGAAGGAAGTGAAATGTCACTGACAAATCCTTGGAGCACTTTCCCCTCAACTCCAACCTACCAGCCTCACTGACATCATAGGAATCAGAGCCGTCACTGTGTTGAAGTATTGTGTATTTGCACTGTCAAATTTTCTGCTTATAAAATGAATCAACTAATGAAATAATAGCTATAGAAATTAATTAAAATCTGAAGATCAAAACATTAATGTGTTAGACAGCACACCAAGACAGAAAAGTTGTTACATTAAGCCTTTCTATTGTGAGAACAAAGCTTAACTAAAAAACCTTTATCAAGCTCATAAAAATGTTAATCTGCTGATTATGGCACTTCTGAAAACAGATAAAACAGATTTGGTTGTGGACAAAGAAAAAATAAAGCATATTTCCTTGATAGTGATGTGTAAATGTGTAGCACTGAATTTGGGTATAGTTTCCAAAGTACACACACACACACACACACACACACACACACACACACACACACACACACACACACACGGAGAGCTGTTTGTCAGGATACTTTATTATTGAGCTCTCAGCAAAAACCATGTTTTCACCCTGGCCTTCATCTGGAATCAGGGATAGGCAGGATGTTTTGCCAAGATCACTTCCTCTTGTTTATGTGAGGATTACACAAACAGATGGTCAAGGTAAACAAGTTTGACTTCTCAATAAACTTCATTGTATCAAAGTGCTTTGCTCTGATTATAAAAAGGGACTGTGGAATAAACCGGGGCACCTAGTTTCTACTGGAAGCCCTCTTGAGCAGAACCCATGTGTAGTGTCATGGTTTTTAAAAATAATTTTTTTAATCTTCACTCCCTACTCAAGGACTGTTTGATTATGCTGGTGGGCTTTGGCAGTTTGGCGCCTGAACAGGGACTTGGGATACAGGAAAACAGTAAAGGACACCACAGATGTTGGCGAGCTCAGATCATAAAGAGAAAAGAGAATGATGAATAAAATTTGGGAGTAAAAATGGGACAAGGAAGTAGCCTTGTGTTTTTGTATAGAACTTAATTGGAAATAGTCTGTATATGCAACACAGGATTAAGAAAATGAAACTTTCAGAGTTAGAGAGAAAGAGGAAAGAAAGATGGGAGGCTTTGAGACAAAATGAGTTTAAACCATCAGCTCCTCCAGAAGAGATATGTCCCTTCTAATGATAATAATTTCTTGTTAGAAGAAGACTTTGAGGATGACTTAGATCCAAATGGGGTTGCAGGGTTGGAGGAAGAAACAACTAAGTATTATTCTGAGAGATACCCACCAATTCAGGCTATGAATGTTAAAAACTTAAGCCTTGGCAAAAAAAAAAAGTTGGAAGGAGGCTTGGAGGAAATAAAAAAAATTACAAAATTAAGTACTAGGAAAAATGAGGCTCAATCCCCCACTCCAACTCCCTCATTTATTGTAGGCTTAAACCCTCCTCCTGGGGCAGCTACAGTTGCTATAGCTCAAAAGACAAGGGTATCTTTTTCTTTGTACACTGTGTGGGCAACTGTATCCCCTTTACAAGCTTCTTTGCAACAAGCAAGGCAGAAAAAAGAAGATGTAACTAAATTTTATGGTTTTCCAATTCTAGAGCAACTGATGGATGGACAAGATAATATGAAAGTTCATACGCCTATATCTTTTAAACAATTAAAAAATTTAAAGCTACATGCTTTCAATATGGTCCTACAACACCTTTTATTAGAGTCCCTGTTTACTGAGGCCCTCTGCCCAGGGGACTGAAAATAACTAACAAAAAATATTTGACAGAAAAAAATTATTTATTATGAAAGTCAAAATTTGCTGAGCAATATCAAGCAACAGCTAAAATCACTCAAGTTAGGGAGAAAAAGGCTGGTTCTCAGTTTTTCCAATAAAAAAAATAAATGGTTAATTCTGCTACAAAGCTTCTATGGTCATAAAAAATTAAATTCAACAAATAGCAAGACGTTTTGTCTGTCTGTCTTAAAAATATAAATTTATTATTTTCAATATGCCCTGGTTGTAGATTATTGGTCATTGGGTATGTTTAAAATCTTTAACATAAAGTTAACTTATTAAAAACCTAGGCTTAAAACCATTCTAACCAACAAATGGACTTTACTCATATCTCAAAATTTTAAAAACTAATATATGTTCATATAACAATTGATGCTTTTTAAGGATTTATAATGACAACTCAGTTAGAAAAAAAAGCTACCAAACAGGTTATAAGTTATTGCTTAAAATGTTTTGCTATAATTGGTATTCCTTTCATTATAAAGACTGATAATGATACTACATATATTAGTCTAGCTTTTCCATGTTTTTATGCACAAATAAATATAAGTGATAAAATAGGTATTCTATATAATCCTCAATATCAAAAAATTAAGGAGCCTGTTCATGGATCTCTTAAGAACCAACTACAAAAAATAAAAAGGGGAAGCCATATCCTCAAATCTTATTCATGCTCTCTTTATTTTAAATTTTTTTGAATATGGATATACAAGGCTGTTCTATGGCTGATTGATTATGGTACTCTAATACCAAAGATAATTATGCCCAAGTAAAATGGAAAGATCTGATTACTGGAATACAACAGCACCCTGACCCTGTATTAATATGGGGAAGAGAGCATGTTTATGGTTTTTTTGCAGGACACAAAGGAGCCAGATGGATCCCAGAAAGGGTGGTACAATTTGCAGGAGATATTCCTCAGAAGGAAGATGTTCCTATTGCTGACCATGGTAAATTCTGTCCTGATGGTGCATGGAGAACTGTATTGGGGCTTATGCTCCTGACCCACCTTTGTTTCATTCTGCTCCCAGGAAAAGACATTATGCAGAAAAACCTCTTAGATACAATGTGACTGGATTTGATTGGTCTGATAATCAAAACAATTCTCAACAAAATCAGAAAAAATGGAAAAGAGGACTAACTATGAGACTTTGATGGTCTGATTCTATATAGGTCTGATTCAGACCTATGTATGGAAGCTTTCTACAAAAACTCTTGGGAGACCCTATAACTGCCTATGTATATTCTCCTTATACTTTGTTGTTTGGAAATATTAACATTTTTATACAAGATTCAAACTTTGATGTTTCTTGCCGTCAATGTAAACTATAGGCCTTTTACTATGGTTCCTGTAAATGTTTCTCAGGCTTGGTGTTCTGATAAGGGGTCATCTTCTAAGTCACTTTTATGGAATGTTATAGGACTTGGCTTATTATTCTTATTAGGAGCATACCTCTTACCAATGATAATTAAAACCTTCATCAAGGCCTTTTAGAAAGTTAAAGCTGACCTGCATAAGATTAAACCCCAATGTCTACCCTAATGGAGGTTAATAGTCAAAGACAGGGAAGATCTCTCTAAAAAATATTCAACCTAAGACAGGGCATAGATGACAAAATTCATGTACCAATGATGGATAAAAATATATCTTTAAAGAGAAATAACCTAAGACAGGCACAATCTTCTACTCCATAGCTCTTAAGTTATCGTCAATTTAAAAATATAAAAAAAGGAAAACCTATGGAGAACCACTTGTTTGTCAGGATGGTTTATTATTGAACACCCTGGCCTTTACCTGGAATCAGGGGTAAGCAGGATGTTTTGCCAAATTCACTTCTTTTTGTTTGTGTGAGGATCACACAAACAGATAGTTGAGGTAAACAGGTTTGACTTCTCAGTAAATGTCATTGTATCAAAGTGCTTTGCTCTGACTACAAAAAGGGACTGTGCTATAAACTGGGGTGCCTAGTTTCTACTAGAAGCCCTCTCCAACAGATCCCACATGTAATGTCTTGGGTTTTTTTTGTTTGTTTGTTTGTTGTTGTTGTTTTAATTCTTTCAATCCTCATGCCTCACTCAAGAATTGTTTGACTCTGCTGGCTCAAGCACACATACACACACAAACACACATGCACATTCACATGAATACACACAAACACACACACACACACATACACAAGAGGGCATTTTATTGTGCATCATCTAATTGTGGAGTTGCATAAGGGTGACACTGTCTCCATTCACTGTGTGTGCACAGTCCCTGATTATCTTACACCTCAGAACTGTTCACTGGCCTCAGGGTGTGTAGCAAGGAGTCGTAAGGCTGGGTTTCCTTCCCTATTGGTTTGCAGCAGGTTTCTGGTCAGACAGAATAAAAAGGTGTGTGTGTGCATGCACATATGTGCACATATGTGTATACATGAGTATGTGTGCACATGTGTAAGTGCCTGTGTGTGTGTGCATGTGTGTGCAGGTAGCTGTCCATCCTCACACATGCAAGGATGCAGACGCCAGCTAGGGCAGATCGTGTTGTGTTTGGGGTACACGTAACTGACTACACTCAGGCCAACTCGGTGAACAGGGGGATGCTGGGAAACACTAGTTTCTCTGTGCTGCTGTCAGGCACGAGTGGGACACTCCTGTCATCGGGGTCAGGCCGGAAGCTGCAGGCCCTTCCCACCAGCAGCAGGTAAGGAGGCTTCCATGTGTGCAGGACCTCCTAAAGCGTGTGCCCTGGCTGTTGTCCAGCGAGACAGGTGGCACGATATCAAAAGCAGGCGTGCACCGGAACCACTTCTGGTACTACTTCTTCCCCAACCCCCATGCTGTGGGGTCCTACCCTCCACATCTTCACAGTGTCCTCTCCATGTGTGCGTACCCTGCAGCTGGGCTGTAGACAGCGCGTCAGTGAACGTCTCCCCACTGAAGTTCAGCTGTGCTCACCTCTGCTTCCCTAGTAGTGTGCACTGGACACTTCTCTTAACCTCTCACATGCTCTGAGCTTCCTCCAGTCTACCTCTCCCTGGTGGTGTGAGCCTCAAGCCCACAATTATCACTTATCCCATTTTCTAAAACTTAGCTGAAAAGTACACAACAGACAGTGTGGAACTTGCCTTGTTAACCAAACCTAATCTTGTGAACATGTGTACACACACACACACATACACACACACACACATACACACACACACACACATACACACACACAAACACACACACACTCTACAGCAATTTTGTACAAAGAGGTTTTCATGTCTGCGGGGCCTTTTGAAGCAAAATTGGTGTCTCCTTCAGTGTTACAAATGAAACAGAGAATATATTCCCTGGGGAGGGGGGAGAAAGCTGATAGGGGTGCAGCCAAATATGAGTAAATGAGCCTACCTTCAAAATCCCGGAGTCATGACCAAGTGTGGTGGCACAGCCATGTAATTCTAGACTTTGAGTAAAGGAAGCTGGAGGGTTATGAGTTTAGGACCAATCTCCGCTACCAAATGAGTTCAAGACTAGCCTGGGCTACAAAAGATCCTATCTCAAAATCAAATCAAATAAAAACAAACAAACCAAGAGCCCATAAAAGAATAGAAAGGAAGAAGGGAATTGAGGTGGGTGAGAGAGAAGGAGGGAGAGAGGGAGGTATGGAGGAAGGAAGAAAGAAAGGAAGGAAGGAAGAAAAGTTATTGTGAAGATCTGTTCACATCGGATCTAGTCTTATTGGCTCTACCGTTGATTCCCGCAAACAAACATTGCCCACTGAGCCATCCCACAGTCTGAGCCCTAAACCAAGCTATTCTCACTTCATCTGGCCGGCAGTAAACGTCATCTGCCCACAGCAGATGAACTACTTTCTGCCAAGTAAGCCCTTCTCCCATATGTGCCAGAGCCATCCTCTGAAATATGCACCATACAGCAAACAGTTTCCTGATTTTTTCTGCTGCATTTCCTTTATAGATTTACCCAAACTGGAACCCTCCTGGTACATCCACTTGCTTGTGTGCTGTCATTTTTCTTTCACTGTGATGGGAACTGTGGAGATGGGGATACTGTTTATTTGTCTTCTGTGTCTTGAGTACCTCGGCTGTAGTAAGACTCCAAATCTGTGCTAAATGAATGAATGCACGCATGAATGAGTGCCAGCCCTGCTACTGAGAAGCAGTCATTGACATGAATCAATCAATGAAATCTCAGTTTGCTTATAAAATGGGAACAATCACACTTATGTTATTTTCTGAGACTATTTGTGAGATTTAAGCAGGAACCAGAGTTTTTCATAAAGATATGAAAACAATATGCCATTCATAATTAGTATACCATCATTTGTTTATCTATCTGTATGCCTGTTTAACTTGTTTGTCTATCTTTTGTACAGTCTGAATAAGAAGTATACCCCCAAATGGTACAAATGTTGATGGTTTACTCACTAGTTGGCAGTTTTATTGAATTTTACTGAGCCATGGATTAAATCCATTGGTAGACCCTTGGCTGAATGGGCTATTAGAAGGGGGGACTCCCTGGGAGAAAAGAATCATTGAGTTACACCTTTGAAGGGTGAGTATTATCCCTGTGTCCTCTCTCTCTCTTTCTCTCTTTCTCTTTCTCTGTCTCTCCTCTCTCCCTACTCTTCCTTCCCTCCCTCTTTTCTTCCTCCCCTCCACCCTCTCCTTCCTTCAAGGAGGGCAACAGTTTTGTTCCACCACATAACACTCCCTGTCATGATATTCTCCTTCAGTAGAAGCCAATCAAGAGCTTGAGCTGAAACCATAAACCGTAATTTGTCTTCGTTCCTTTAAGTTGCTTTTCTCAGGTGTCTTGTCAGAGTGATGGAGAATTAGCACAATAGTTACAATGTAACACATTGAGTCTGGTCTTATTAGTAGCTTGTTTTAGGGGACATATATTTCTACACCAACCCAGAGAAGTCTATATTGTTTTCAATTCTAAGATTTACCACATCGACTTATAATTTTCATACTGCAGACATCTTGAATATTCTCATATATGTACATATACACATATAACCACACATAGGCTATATAACCAAATATTTATTAATATTTGCTTATTTGGGTATAAAAATTATCATGTCAACAGACTGACCACTGAAACACACACTTAACAAGATGTCTGCAGGCCTGAACCCCAAGAAAAAGAGATCTGATCATTTGCTTGAGATTCCTATAGTAAAATCACCATCATCATCATCATCATCATCACCAACACCATCATCATCATCATTTCACCTAAGCACGTCTGAGAATTTACTTGGCGTTTCTACTGAACACAGTTTTGATGGTCCTTTTACTCTATAGGAAAGTCAGAGTAGCCCACCAGTTATAATTCTGGGGTCCACAGGTTCTCTGCCCACACAGTCTTTGAGTGCCATCTTCACATATTGTCACTCTAGTGTTTTGATAATAATAGGCACCAGAGTGATGACTGTCAAGGTATGAAATCTCTATATTGACCAGAGATGAATGATCCATGTGTCTATCTTGGTATTTATTAGTGGCCCAGGACATGTGGAAAGATCTTAAGAACATGTCTCAGCTACATCAAAAGTAAAACAAGCAAAACTCCCCTTTAGCCCGAAAACCTAACGGGGATATGTCAAACCTCTTTGGAGATAACAGAATTCTTTAAAATTCGTTTTTCAGAAAATAAAGTCATTGCCGCTCCTTGGGACTGTATTAATAACCTCAGCACAGGTCAAAGTGACCAAGTCACAGAGAGCTTTGGAAATTCAATTATAGACGACTTAAAGTTACCTTTCTGTGTTTTTTTGGTTGTATTAAGAAGAACACACAACACAGGTGCCTTTTCATGAGGAGGTGAGGACATCAGGTGACCTGAGGAGCAGCACATGAGTGCTGCTTATATTGGCCTGCCCAGTGCTTGCAACATCTCTTCATTACTTCTTTACTGATGTTCTCAACTGGAAAGTGTCTTCTCAGTTTAAAAGTTCATGGTGTAACACATAAAACTCAGTCCTTTGACTCAAGCATTAAGACAATTTCCATTCATTTCTAATGTTACCCATAAAATAGGTATTACCAACTGAAAATGGGAACAGTTTGCAAATCTTTCTTTCAGCGTTTTCAATTTAAATGGCATTTTAAAATAGTTGAATACTAAATTTTAAGTTATAAATTTATAATATATTCTTTAAAAATAATAAAATGCATAAAAAGTCTATAAGAAAACTGTCCTAAAAGTTATAGCAAACACATTTTTAATTGTTTTAATATTTCTCCTGAAATGCATAATCTATTTTAAACTCTATATGAATTATCCATAAATAATTAGCTATTGAACTCTAGGTTAATGCATTTTAAATCCATATTTACCTGCACTCCAAAGATACCCTAGCACTGAAAAAGCCTGTATGAAGGATGAAGAAAACACAGCATCTCAGAAAAGACAGCAAATCAACAGAGGCAACCAATGAATACAGAAACCAAAGGCAGATTTCATATAACTAAGTCAGATCTTGACAACTGCCTAACTAGATATCTGTTAGGGTTTATTTTATTTGTAACTAAGGATTTGCTAATTCAACAGGATATGGCTAAAAGACAGAATGCTTTTGTGTGTGTGTCTATGACACACACTCAGAAATATTAGATAGGTTTATATAGAACCATAAACTTGGACATACTTGGGATAATGGAGAAAGTCACCAAGAGGTCACTGTCCCTAATTTACATCAGAGACTGTGCAAGGAAATATTAACTGCCATGTGTGAATGTCGGAAGCCAGGAGCAAGATGGTACAGTTTTGTAGATGACCCTTCAGTGGAAAGTGAGCTGCAGATGGAAAGCAAATGGTGATGAATGATGCTTTGTCCCCAAAGCTCTGTAGTGCATTAGCAATATCAAAAATGACATTTGTCTAAGTACTACCAGCAACTGACAATTATAAAACAGAATGGACTCTAATGAAACTGGAATTAAAGTGCTGTTATTCAGATCATAATTCTCACAGATGTGTGAATATGATTTTTAAATCAATTTCTAAGACACTAAGATAAAACCTCCCAACTAACAAAGATGAACACAAGTTTTGAGAACACACTCTTGGTTCATATGAGCCTGCATGCTTTTCTTCATACTTTCTTCTCCAACATTGTTTCTACACTGATTGATGAAAGCATGAAAGGGAAAGAGAAAGGTTGTATAATGCTTCAGTAAACCAGCCTCTGTCTCATATTGTTGTTCAGGATGGATTATGACAATCAATACAGTTAATATCACTGGTTACTTCAAAGAAGCAAATGTGCTATCTGGAACACTACAACACTGTACACAGACTCATCTCTCTCTCACTGACATGCATATTTATATATGAAAATCAAGACAATTACACCCAATAAGTCGGATTGATTACAGACACTAATAAAATTTAATCAATATGGATTTAGAGACTCTAACACAGAGAATACATTCAATGCAATATGACATGCGAATGTTAGACAAGACTAAGAATTTTGATAGAGACATAAGAACCATAAAAATAAAATAATATTAAAAATTGGAAAGTCTAAAACTGAAGACAATGTAATTAAAAATCATTTAATGGGTTTGGTTGCCGATTATACAGACCTGAAGGAAGAAATAAGGAAATACTGGTCAAAAGGCCATTGCACAGCCTGCCTGGGTCTGTGCTAGGTCCTTACATATATGTTATGTTTGTTGTCTTGGTGTTTTTGTGGGATTTCTGATAGTGGAAATAGGGGTGTCTCTGACTTTTTTGCCTGCTCTTTTGTCTTTCCTCTTACTGGGTTGTTTCACTCAGCCTTGACGTGAGGGGTTTGTATATGATCCTATTCCTTGTGCTGTATTCCCTTGACGTCCCTTGCAGGCCTGCTCTTTTACGGGGGTAGACAGAGGGTAGTGGATCTGGGGGAGAGGGGAGGTAGAGGGTCATTAGGAGGAGCAGAGAGTGGGGAAGCTGCAGTCAGGATGTACTGTAGGAGAAGAGAATAAAGTTTTAAGGTAAAACATTTAAAATAAAGAACGAAAAGATCAAAAGTAAACATTGGATTAAACTCTACAGCACTCATACAGCTAAACTTCTATTAAGAAAGCAAGGCAGAATGAGGCAGGATTAGTATTAAAATGATTGGTAGAAATATTTCAAATTTGTTTAATGATAGCAAACAATTTAAGCAATAAGACAGTATAAGAATATCTCCAAATTTGTCTGTGGAATTACCAATAGAGAATTTCATTTCCAGGAAAAAGATACTTCAGAAACAACTGTGAAGTAAAGGTATTGCAGACAAAAATAAAACTTAGTGCGGACTTGACTATGCCATATATTGGGAGTATATGACTGTATAATGCTGCAATAATAGCCATCACTGAGGTATTTAAGTTATGTAAAGTTAGATATCCACCAATAGCATGTAATTCATGGCTATACAAAGGCAGTTGAGGTATTCCAAGGTCCTCACACTTTTGCTGAGAGGAAAAAAAACTCTAATGCACACCATATTCTGGTTGGGTCATAGACAGATCCTGCATCCTCCATGGATTATCTTAATCCATCTTGAACAACAATATGAGACATAGGATGGTTTACTGAAGCATTATACAACATTTCTCTTTCCCTTTCGTGCTTTCATCAATGAGTGCAAGAGAACACAAAACGAATAAGATAAGGAAAGAGGAGGCAACACAGTGATAACAATACTCAATCCAAAAGAATAGAAGTTAAAATGAGAAAGTAAGATAGACAAATAGACCATATAGACTAAATGATCACATTAAACATAAAAGAACTAATTACTCCACAAAACAGCAAATAACATCAAAGTGATAAAAACAAACTTTACTCATCTTTGGCTTGTAAAGAGGTAATTCGAAATTATGAACATATAGAAAATTAGGAGATAAAAGGGTAGAAAATAGTATGACATAACAGCCCTAACCAACACAATGCTTGTTTTACAGATTTTAGTAATGGTCAAAGTAAAATCAGAGGCAACAAACAAACAAATAAACAAAGGATAAAACCATGTAAGAGATATAATAATCAAATTTCTGGTGAGTGGAATGTTAATTCTAAATTTATATCATACTAAGTAATTCTCATACACATATCCATAGAAATTTTAAGGCAACACATATGTGTATCTGAGTATTTACTGAAATCTTTAGATGACCATAAACCATTATGAGATCTTGTTCTATAAGAATCAATTATTTCCCCAAATTAAAGCTAGGACTTAACAACATTAGTGTAAATTTTATAGAATATTTTATATTTAACCTTGATCTACAAAAATGAAATTTCAAACCACTTAATATAAGTGAGAAAAACTAAAGGGAAAACAGATGCATCCTCAGCTATGCAGAAGTTTTTAATATGCCTATTTGTAAACTAAAATAAATGGGAAAACCAGTACAAATATGTAAGATTGGCTTGATGTGATTAGTGACTTTCTGATTGACATATGTGGAAGACTACACTTAAAAACTGCATAATGGTTCATTTCATAGGTATAAGGGACATCATATTAGCAAAGCTTTAAGAAACTTTAGGCCTCAAAATTTTGTGTGCTAAGTTGACAAGCACATTAGAATCACCTTCATGAGCAATGACAAACTAAACAATCGTAACATGTTTGCCAACCGGAAGATGTACAAGAGAGGGAGAGAGGGGAGGAATAAATACAACCAGGGCGTTACAACGGCCCCTGTGACATTCTGAAGATCCGCAAAGAATTCTGGGAAAACTCACATTCCAAGAAACCGCAGAACCTACCTGAAACTGACACATTTCTAAACATACGTGGGCTACGCTATAAAGTCACAAATTATTAATAAACAGGCCCAAGAGGAACAATGAGATTGAGGTAGTAGAGAAAAGTATCTCCACAAAGAAAAGCCCTGGGGCAATACTGCTGAATTCTAACATGCTCTCAGGGATCTTCTGGTGCAGACAAGTCTCAAACTGTTTCATGACGTAGAAAGGGAAGGACCACCACCAAATTCACCTGATGAAGCCAGTATTATCCTGATATAAAAACCAGGTCAAGACACATGGCAACAAAAGGAAGAAGTACAGTTCAATAACCCTGATGAACAGAGACACAAAAATTCTCAACAAAATACCTGGAAGCCAAATTAAAGAACACACCAAAAAGATTATGTATCGCGACAAAGGAGGGTTCATCTTAACGTTGCAATTTCGGCTCAGCACAAACGAAACCAGTGAATGTAACTCACCATGTAAATAATCTCAAGGGCAGAAATTACCTGATCTTTTCCACGGAGCAGAAAAGGCATATGCCTTCATAATGAAGTCTTGCAGAAATTAGGAGCAGACAGAACATCCCTCAAAATAACAAAAGCTATATCTGCAAACCGGTTGTCAATGTTACAGTAAGTTGGGGGTGGGGATGGAAAGCATTTCTAAAACTCTAGAAGGTAGGGATGACGACTATCCTCATCCTTATTCACTATTGTGCTCAAAGTTTTACTCACAGCATAAATACAAGACAAAGATAAAAAAGAGATAAAAACAGGAAAGAAATGAAATTACTGCTATTTGCAAATGACATAACTCAATGCTTAAAAGACTCTTAGACTCTGCCAGAAAACTTAAAACTTAATAGCCGTTTTCAGTAAAGTAGCAGGACACAAAATTGATGGAAAGGCAGAGAACACCTGACTGTGGGCTGGCTAGCCTGATTGACAAGTCTACAACACAACCTCTGCACATGAGGCTTGGGGAACATTTGAGAAGGATGGGCAGAAGGACTGTAAGAGACAGAGAGCCATAATGTTGGCTGCATGATAGTGTCATTGATACATGACAGGGAAGCTACACCGATGGTACCTCAACAATATGGTTGCCTAAACAGAACCCAAAGAAATCCATACACGTAATTTTAAAAATTAAAAAATCTCAATGATATTCTTTAAAGAACTGAAAAGGAAAATACAAATATTTATGTGGAAACACAAAATATCACATATAGTCAAAGTAATCCCAAGTAGAAAAAAAGCAGTACAGATGAAATCATAAAACCTGACCTCAAATTATACTCCAGAGTAATAATAAGCCTGTTACTGGAATAAAGACAGATATGTAGACCAATGACAAAGGATGGAAGACCCAAAGGTAAGTCTATCCAGATACAGCCACCTAATACTTAACAAGAGCATCAAGAACATAGTGGAAAAGACAGCTTATTCAACAGACGTCTAGTGCTGGTGAAACTGGATGTCTACCTGCAGAAGAAGAGACTGAGATCCTCATCTATCACTCTGCAGAAAAAACAGTGCAAATGGACCAAAGACCAAAACTTGGTTTTGGGGTGAAGAATCTTAATTCTAAAATTCATGTAGAAATGTAGAGAACCCAAGATAATATTGAAGAATAAAAGAGAAAATTTTGAAAATTGAAGAAATGTTCATACTGCTTAGTTGAAGATATCAAAAATTATACTTTTGGTTTTTTACAATTAAAATATAGAATGACTTGTACCTGACAACAAAGATACTTATATGCTTTTGATACATGTGAAGAGAATCAGCAAAGCACATGTTAAGTCAGGACAGCCTTTATTCTATGCCTAACAGAAATACAGATATGGAAGATGAGGGAGGAATGGACTCAGGATGAGGGTGTGAAGTCTCATAACAACTTTGAGCAATTCTGAATTTTCCACTAATGTTCAACATGATTTTCTCAGGCCGAGCAGCTTCACTTGTAGACATATTCTCAGCAGAAATAAAAGGACTGCTCCAAAAGACATGGGCCAACATTGCCCACAGTCTAAGAAGAAACTGGACACAGACCTATGCCTTCCTCAGTACAGTGGATAAGTGTATACAGATGGCTAAACCTCATGCATTAATGCAAATACAGAAGATACACTTATACAAAACAATTTACAAGCCTCAAGACAAGGCGTCAAATGAAAGAGTGGGATGGCATGGTGGGATTCTGGCATGCTGCTGCTGTAAAAGTTCATTGTCTTTACTTAGGTAAGAGGATATCTGTGTGTATCTGTTTTAAGGAATGGTCTGTTGTGTAGCCCAAACTGACCTTGAACTACTGTACATGCCGTGCTTTCCTCAAACTTGTGGCGATCCTCCTACATCAGCATCCCAGATGCTGACATGAACCAACATTCTGGCAATTTGAATAACACACAGAGGCACAGAGATTTTCTTACAATAAGCCATCAATCCAGTTATGATTTAGGTTATGTGTGCTATAGTTTAATACAGAAGAGAAAAAGCAAGCAAACAAAGATCGGTTTTTGTTGTTACCACATAATGCTTGAGAATGGGAATTTATAGAGAAACATATTTGTGGTGGTTTGAATAGGTTTGGGCCCCATAGATTCATGTGCTTGAATGCTTGGCCATAAGAAGTGACGCTATTCGGAGGTCTGGCCTTGTTGGAGAAAGTGTGTCACTGGGAGCGGGGGGGGGGGGCTTTGAGGTTTCATATACTCAAGCCCAATGTGGAACTGGCCTCCTTATGACTGCCTGAGAGTCAAGATATAGAACTCATGCTCCCCCAACACCATGTCTGCTTGCATGCTGCCATCCCTCAGGCATTTTGTCCCTTCCGGGCAATGAAACCTTAACTAAGGCAACATTCTTATGTTTCTGGAGTGGCTCGAAGGCACAGTACCAGCAGCTGGCATGCTACATTATAACGTGACAGATGGTGAAAGGGTGAAAACAAGCCACCAAGAGAGGATGGAGGTGAGACCTGGGCAGTGATACAGCCACCCACTGTCAGGGTAACTGAAGCAGTCCAATAGCGACAACACTATTTCATGAGAATTCTGCCCACGAGCTTGCTGCTTTCTGCAAAGCTCCACCTCCTGCAGCTACCCTGGGAGTGAAGGTTCCAACACATGAATTCTGAGGAGATAGTTTCAAACTATAACAAAAACACAGTTGTCTTAAAGGTTTTAAGCCCTCAATATAACACTATTCACATAATAATTCCAAAACTCATATAGGCGAACAATGCCAGCTAATAGGCTTGCACACTTAAACTCTCTCTCATTCTCTACACACTCAACAAATGAAAGACCCCCCATCTCTTCCATGCTTTTAGGAGACATACCATAAACACCTTCATCTCAGAAGCCATGAGCAGAGTGAGGTGGTTTGTACACGGTCACAGAACCAGAGTGACCCCCCCACTGAAGGCCGGCTGAGCCTGTGGGTTACCACTACAGACCATGCTCCTGAAGTTCGAAGTGCCAAAGTCAAAGACATGAAAAGTCAGAGAGCATTGTATCTCCGTGTTTTGGAACCTCATGTGTGCAAGCATAGTTAGAAGAATGCTTTAACATTTTCTGAAACAAATGCTCTTGTACTTTGTGTAAATATTCAAAAAATGTTTTCCAAGTCACGCTTAGACTGAGTAGGGACAATCTGGAAACACATAAGAACAGTTGAGCAAAGAGAGGAAGTGAGTGTCAGCAAAGAGAGGAAGTGGAACCCTGGCTCCATGAGCTGGATTTCCACTCAGCCTCAATTTCCTTGCTTTTGAGATAGGCTCAGCTAATCTTTGCTTCACAAGAACGATGTGAGAAAAAAGTGATTTGTGTCATTTTTGTTAAGAGTGAAATGACTCATTATACATGAAAGCCTGAAATTTAGGGCCTAAAAGTACCTTGCTGCAAGTTACATTTTAGAGACATGAAAACCAAAAATGCTAAATACCTTGCCAAGAGTATCATTCTTGCATCAAGAACCCAGACTGGAGGTTTTCCGTTACAATTCAGGACTCCTTAAAAAGAGAGTAGATCTTCTTTTTCCCTTCCTGTTT